>JAUZNJ010019699.1:0-17228 GCA_034780135.1 Jordanella pulchra | reverse complement strand
TCTGTATTTTGGACTTAACCTTCATTAAAGAACATCATTACTCACCACTTCCTGGTTCCTGCCTCTGCCTCACCACCCACCAAAAACAACCGCTTCCTGACAAAAGCTCAATTTTTTGGGGTCTTCTGTAGTCACATAGTTTTCATATAAAACTAAATTTAGGTTTAGACTTCAGTCATCAACAATAAATACAATACAATAAATTAATGATAAGAGTTATTAATCTGCATGTTGAGATTCACTTTTTTTTCAATGTAGTTTCAAAATTAAATGCAATTTACCTGCTTGCTGATATGCACTAAGACCAAATCAGAATAACCCCAAGAACTAAAACTGTAAAAAAAAAAAAAAAATGTGAATAACTTTTTTTTAGAAGATTTAGAAGATTTTCTACTCATACTGACAACTCAAAAATCAATGACACAGGTCTGATTCATTCACTTAGACTTGCAACACACATGTTCAGACTTGTGAGTTGCATGCAGCCATGCTCAGATCAGCATTAGCGTGTGTCAGGAGGAACCTGGAAATTAATCTACAAAATTCTGATAGCTAGAAAATTAGTATTCGCACTAAACCATAACTGCTCCAATTAAGCCTAACCTTTTTCAAAACCAGGATAGTATCACCTCCTTCACATTACTATTGCGCTTCTCATTCTGATCGTTATCCACCTTAAGCATATTTTATTATTCTCTATGTGCTCCGTATTTTCTTTCCTGTCATTGTTGTTTTTTTAATTATTTGGGTAACAGTATAATTGAAATTTTAGTTTTTTTAAAACGTTCCAAGTTAAAGGTGTTTGAGGAATCACAGAAGTTCACCAAATGAAAGGTCTCTGATGGGAAGTCTCTAAATTAGATGTCTGTAGACCAGGCCATTGATGAAACAAAATATCTTCATGACTAAAAGTGGAGAATTGGCTAAATAGAGCGTATTAGAGACAGAGACATGCAATTCTTACTGGAATTTTGTTTAAGCTTTAACATCAAGGAATAAATTAATGAATGTAGGATATGACATTATTGATTAATACGTTAAAATTGTTTTTTCTACATGTACAACTGGTAGAAAGAAATGGCCAATTTAGATGATCAGATTTTATAAAGCTGTTATAAAGACCTGTTATTAGCATTTATAGTCAATGGTGATTTCTCTTTAAGAACTACACTATATTAGTATATTACATTAGATATGAGAACACTATTAAAATGTTTTTCTATGCTTTCTACTTTAAATTATTATTAAGAGGGTTTTGCTCTTCTTTTTAACAAACAATGATTTTGAAGTTAATGTTTTAAATTGGATTTAGCATCTTATATTACAAAGTAGTTTGTTTAGCATGACTGAAAACGTCTTTTGGGCTTTAACAGTTGGGTGAGCTCTGGTTTTACTTGGCCTTGAGAGTCTTGAAATTTTCATAATCAGTTGACCACTTTCTTACAACCCGATTGAACTTAGGACATATTGGACAAAGTAAAGTTACCCTTTCCCTCTGCTTTTATCCTATTGATATTGAAAAAAGCTAACTTTGAATCTTTTCACAAAGTAGTGTGTTTGCTGATTAGATAAATATCAGATTCTATATTTTGACCAGTAGGTCCGTAGTTTTGTGCAAATCAAGCTGAAAGTCGGTCAATTCCAGAAATGACACAATTTCTTGGGATGCATCTTTCATTTTTATCATTTTAATTTATTTATTTACTTTTTCATAATGTACAAGTCGCGTCGTAGCTATCTGCCTTAGACTACTGAAGTCGTAAGCATAGTGCATTGCTTATCAGGAATATAAGGATAAAAGTCTGCTCTCTTGGGCTCTTTCAATAACCACCAAGGATCTTCATTGGAAAAAAAACTTCATAAGGCCTCAGGGCTTAAAGGGACGGGCTCAGCCTTTCTATGTGATGGAATATGCATAAGATGGCATCACTACTGTCTGGGAATGCAAATTGGAATAGTTATTTTTCCCTCTGGATGATTGCCATGGGGTTTATGTACATGGCCTTATTCTCGTTTAACTTCCTTGCTTAATCAAGAAAAACCTCACTCCCCTAAGGGCAATTCCAAGTTTGCTCTTCAACTCCTCCTTTTTTTTTCATCTCTTCATCTTTGTACACATATACACATGCGCGTGTACCTCAGAGGCTCATAAAGCACATCCAAGCTACTGCAGTATGATTATTCATATGGCAACGAGGCTGGAGCCCGCTAGGCTGGCACAGCCTGATAGGAGGGTTTCCGGATGATGACTTAAGAGCACTGCATTTTCTCACCCAAGAATGGGGAATTTAAACTTAATCAGGGCAAGCACCCATCCATTCTCTCTTTTCCAGCAAGCTTGACAGAGTAGTGGCCAAATTGAAAATAGAAAGAGGGAGACAAAAGTCAAAGTCTAGGCGGCAACATGCACGCTTCCACCCTTTGCTTTCTGTACTATAAGCTTAAGGTTTTCTCCCATGAGCGATGAGTTTCTCCTGGGGCATTTAGAGAAGCATTTCTGTTTCGCTCCAAGGCGAGACATTAGTAAGATTAGCTTTCTTCCACTCGATCAGACCTATCTAAACCCTTATCTTTTTCTCATTCCATATCCCGCACACATTTGCAGTGTTCCAGATTTTCTACACACATTGGTTGCCGCCCATCCATCAGCCTGTAGGGCATCAGGTGTGTTTCAGTAAAGTCCGGCCAGTTCTTTGGTCAGCCGTCAGCTCTCCTCTTTTTCCACAGGCCATGGTCACATCAGGAGGAGGAGGAGGCAATGATGGTTCGTGATCAATAAAACATCGACTGCATTAAAGCTCATGAATAAGTCATAGAGGGAAGGAACCCAGTCGTTGGGACACACACATACACACACAGGGAAATTGGCTTTTATTTAGGAGGGAGAAAATGAACAGACAGAAAAAGAGAGTCGAGCAAAGACCTTAGCTTGAAAGAGGTTTATCAGGCACCGACTGACACTTTGTTGTATGTTAAAGCTCTTTATTTTTTTCCTCTATCAAACTTACAGCTTTAGTCTCTAATAAAAGTCCTTTTTTGTGAGAATAACAAAAAGTTTTTTCATCCCTGCATCCAAAGGCTTCGGAAAGCCTGCTTAAATGTTGTTTAGCTCTAGGTTTTTCCATACAACTCTATGTGTAATTTCTTTTTTTCTCCCCCAAAAGAAAAAGCAAAGTGATTTGTTATGAGATTCAGAAAATAATTGCTGTTCACCCACACATTTGCTAGGGTTTTACCAAAAACGTCACCTCAGACAGAATGGAGCTCTGAGGGAGACTGAGGATCAACTCAAAGCAGATTTTTGTGAGCTGCTTTGTGCTTTGAGTTTTAAATAGTAAAAAAAAAACTAACCAAATGGATGAAAGGATTGCAGCCTTTTAATTTTTTTATTTGTATTCATAGAGATGATTAAATAGTGTTTTATTTTTTATGTGGATATAAGGTTACACTTTTACAGGCTACATGCTTTGACAGTCATTTGTTCTAATCCATAAAGCACAATATTATGAACTATAAAAGGCAAAGGTGCAGGTTATAGAACAAACAATGAAATCAGTTAACTTAAAACATCAAAAAAAACATGAAATAGAAAGAAAATGCTAAAACCGTGAACGAACTGTGGGAATCTGAACGTGGTTTATTAAAAAAATCTAAGGTGGGATTGTACTGAAGCTTAGGAGCCACAGCTTCAAAAGCTCAATCTCTTTTTTTGGGGGAGCAACTAAAAACAGCTGATCAGCTGAGTGCCTGAGGAAAAACATATGGTTGAAGTAGATTGGAGAGACAGAAGAGTGCATGCCATTTAGGCATTTATAGGTCAACAGGAGAATTTTTAATGTAATCTTTGACCCACAGCAAGTCAGTGAAGGAAGGATAAATATCAGTAAAATGCACTCTAACATACTTATTCCTGTTTAAAGCCAGATTATAAAGCAGCCCCACAGTTTGAACATCTTACAGAACACCTTTCAACTAATCATTCAAAAATTGACAAATGAATGTCACAGCCACAGAGAGTTGGTGTGGTCAGAGCACACGGAAAACGGGTCTGACATGTGGAAAATGGGCAGTGAGGCTTGTGAGAGTTCATGGAAAGATGGATGGACATAAATTTCGTGTGAGAGGTATTTAACAAACCTTAAAACCTTAAAATTTAATCCAGTTCTACAGGGACATGGTTCAGATTGAAGCACATTCATAGAATGGTCTAGTCAAAGCCCAGACAAATAAATCTATTTGAGAACCAGGACATGTTTTATACAGACACATTAACTCCAGTTTTGCTGAGTCTGATTGATTCTGTGTATGAATATATATTAAAGTATAGCTCTGTGTACAGCTGCCAGATAAATAACAACCTGATTATAACTATCAACACATTTTGTATTGTAACTATTCGTTTTATATGTTTTTCGTGGTAAATATATTAAGCTTTGTGATTGTGCAAACATGGCAAGAAGTTCTAGCAGAATAATTTTTTTCTTGACCCGGGTTTGTTTCAGATTTAATAACACCTGAAAGTGCTTGACCTCTGGCGGTATAAACATTGTATGGAAATCTGAAGGATTATTCTTATAGGAGTGCTATTCAGCATTCCTGCATACGCCGCTCTTCTCTTGAGATTTTGATCGTATGCTGCACTGGGACGAGTTGCTCCTTTCGAAATGTATAATAAATGATGGGACAGAAGCATCCTTTTTTTCCCTGCCTGTAGTTATATGAGAAACAGGATTACTGAGAGAGCAGCACTTGAAAAAACCCTTTTAGCAATCTTGCCTTCTTCTAAATTGTGTTCCATTTGGTTCATCCTATTAAACTTTGCAGATTATTTAAAAAGTAGCTGCCTAAAAGCTGTAAAAACATTAGAAAAAATGAAGACTGAATGGTGACTTACTAGAATTTTTTTCCAGTGCACTGCCATCATAATGTGAATTAGAAAGTGTTTAGAAAACGCTGCTGACATACAGCCTTTTGAAAGTGGAATACACGGCTCTATATATATGAAATGGCTGGAAAAGAGAAATTCTAGGAGTTACCTGTCATGGAGCAGCAGGGCTCTGCCGCCCTCACTGCACTGTCCAATTAGGGCATATGATTAGTGTAGCCTGTCTGAATGAAATTGAATCTATCAGCCCGGCTTAGACTACCACAGGTCCCTGCAATTCAGCTATCACTTTATCTCTGTCGCACTAATATAACAGTGGCTGAATGAATGATTTCTACTTAAGGCGGCGCTTGATTGAAGCTGATTACATTTCGCAAAGGTTTATTATATTTCCATAATTTGTCTGCATAGAGCTTGAGTTTGTGTTTGTGCAACATGCAGGTTGTTGTGAAAGAAAAAAGGGAAAAAAACAGCTGGAGTACTGCTGCCTATGTGATATTTATCTGTTTTGTTTTTGCTCTTCCAGGGTGCCAGAGCCAAGGGCAAACCCCATGGACCCGCGGGACCTTGAAGACAATGATTCTGGACCCTCCATGGACCACGCCCCATGATGGGAGCAGACCAGACTCCTTGTGCATCCACCTGCCCTTCACGATCTGCTTCACCCCCTGCTGTCAGACCAGTGGAGCCGTCTGGTCGGCCTCTTCTCTGTCAGTCATTTCCTGCGCTTCCCTCTCTTTCACAGTCAGCGACCTTGAAAGGAGGCTGCAGTGACAAATATGGATGGCCACATCTTTTTCCACATTAAAACTTTCTTAATTCCTCACTTGCTACAAACTTTCTTTAATTGAAGCAGTCAAGCAGTGTGCTATCAATTACCATCAGGCTCAATTTCCACAGCCTCTCAGATCTTACTGGTGAGCCTGGCTGACTTTGGTATGCAGCTGTGCAGAGCATCTGTTAAGCTCCACAGATGTTAGAAAAACAAAAGTATAAGACAGTGATTTATAATCATTTATTTGGAATAAAATTCTGTTTAGACTCTGCCATTCTGCCTTATATCTTTTCTAGAGATGATATTACATCTAGTTTTCTTTTAAGTTTGGTCACAGTTAATTATACCAGATTTGTTGGGGTTTGTTTTTTATTTTAAGAACTGTATAATATAAAGAAATAACAGAAATAAATTAGCAATTCTTAAATTTCTTTAAGAATTGAGCAGAAGGGGAAGGAAAATCGTATCCATTAAAAGTTAGGATCAGATATTTACATGCACTGTAAAAGAAAATACATATCTAATTTTTTCTCTCTGTCCGATAGCTATAATATTTTTATTATCTTTGAATTCAAATTGCATCAAACTTTTTTTACAATTTAGCAGAATCGCACATTTAAATATATGACCTGCCAAATGTTTTGGGTTTTATTTCTCACAATAGTTTAGTGAAATTTCAGCCTATTTCCCCTGACAGAACTCATTTGAGTCTGTTTTTTTTTTTTGGTTCTTGTTTGTTTGTTTTGGTACTTGAATGGGGCTTTGTGATGGCCACTGACTTTATTCTCCTTAATCTTCTTTGTTACTAATTTGTTGCTACGATGAGGGTCATTAGCTACGTTTCCATTACAAATGTGCACAAAACTATGTTGATATTGTGCTCAATTCGAAAAAATGGCAAAAATGAAAAATGTTTGTTTCTTAAATAACAAATACATTTAAAATTGCATATGAATGTGTTTTTTGCAAACCATAATTCTGAAAACAACATGGCAGCGGCGGATGTAAACACATAAGATCAATATCAGCCTTGGTTCTATTGAGCACCATCACCATTCTTTCTACAAGGTAAAAGGGTCCAGTTGCAGATCACATGGCTCATGCGATGCGAAAAAAGCGTTTCCATTGCAGGTTTGGGAAATATAAGAACTATTGAGAATTATTACTAGAAATAATGGAAACACACCTAAGGTGCACAAATAGAAAACAGAATTACAAGTAGTAAAGAAAAAGCTTGTATCTTTTTAGACGGTGTATGTAAACATTTGATTTTTGGACCAGTCACCCATATCAAGGTATACCAAGGTTTTAAAAACGTTACACAGCTTTACTGTTTTAGTTGATATGTAAGAGAAAGTGTCACAGGAGTTTTTTTCAGCTGTATGCAGCATAGAGCAATGTGTGCTTCCCCTAACTGTTGATGTGCACTGCTTCTAAGCTGGCTGAAATATGACATTTTGTCCTTGCTTACCAAAAAAGACAAATTTGGCAGTTTGGAAATATTTAGAGTCATGCTATGGAAACAGGAGAGCCACCAACAGTTGTGTGCATTTAAGCGCTCCTCATTATGACTGGCTTATATTTATACCAAGAAAATATGCTGTTAGAAAAAGTAGATAAAGAATTACATTTCTATTGTATTTCTTTTGTATATGCTGTTTTTGTTTTGTTTTTATTCAGATATTAAACTTCAGAAGCTCATACCGGTTCATGCCCAATCACTTCATCTCATTTATTTACTATCAAAAAAATAGGACATCATATTCCCTACTTTTTGCATTTTAAAACCACAATGATCAACGTTGTTATTATTATAATACATCGTTATCTGGCATAATATGTTGACTCTTAACCGAAAAAAAAGAATTAAGCGTCTTTCACATCTACTTAAGCATATTTAGCACAATTGTTTCATGTCCTACTCCTAACATGATATAATTGTTTGAAAGGAACTAAGTAGATGAAATAGACTCATGCATCATTTTTTCAGTGTATTTTACTCACCAGTCATCGATGAGACCAGTTTAAGGTAAACGTTTCTGTTCAAGTGAATAGTGTAGCTCTATGACATCAGTGTACGAGGATTTTATTTGGCTGGAATAAGGGGAAAAAAAATCAACAACAATGGTGTGTTGTTGTGCACCATACTGTGGCCTTCACCTCTCTATTCGCTGTATATAAAAGCTTTTTTAGAGTTGTTTACACTTCCTCTTGTCTTTAACAGATCTTTTATCACAATCATGTTATGTTCTGACATCTATTGATTGGTAAATGTTGCTGAGTCTTTTATTAGGTAAAAATCAAACTTCTATTTAACTGTGCAAAAACAGCCCTTCTGCACTTATCAGCTCTGTGTGTTCTGCATTGTAAAGGCTCAGTACTCTCCACCCGCCTGCAGCGAATGACGGATTGCCATCTAGCGATGCGTTTGCACTTTTACCTTGACCTGCTGAGTTGTATCCATCGCTCATCATGCATTGCCACAGTTTTGTGTACATATCAGCAGTTTGTTTTTATTGTGATTGATTTTGTTGTCTTAAAATCAGAAACAAGGTGCTGTCATTAATGATATGTGGGATGGGTTTAACAAAAATGATTTCACTATAGTAGTGCTGCTCGAAGATGCACTGAAGTTGTATATCTACACAAGGGAATAGTTAGTGAGTCAACAGCCTCTTGGAAAATAATGGCGAGAACTTATTCTGTGTTTTTACTTTGACATCAGAGTGTCTGTTTCCTTCTGTTGTAATTTGTCTGTTTGGGTTTTTAAATCAATAAATAAAGAGCCTGCTTCTTATACTGGGGGATGTTTATGTTTCCATTTTAAGAAACATTATCGTGTTTTATTTGTCTCATGAAAAACCCAAAAAAAAAACAGCAGAAAAAAACATTTGTCAACCAAGTCAGTGGTATCAGCGGAAAACCCCTTCCAGCCATGTAAGGTTTTTCTATGATTGATGGAGACAGGGAGAGTGATGAAGTGGCTTAAAGAAGAATTCAGGATGTAGGGAATTTCAAGTTCTTTCTTCATTAAAATTCAAAGCAGCAGCACACCAGATAGGACTGGGAATAGGAGGTTTAGGGAAAGAGGGAGCAGGAGCGATCTTCAGGGTTTCTGCCTCTCCCTCTTTCTTTCATTCTCTCTCTCTGCAGATGCATTTAAATGTATACCACACTCTTGCCTCCACACAAGCCAAAAGTAATGTTGATCAACTCCTCAAATCAATCTGAAAGCCTTTGTAACTCTGCTGTTCATTTTCTTTCTCTCACCTCCCAGAAACACGCCATCTGGCACGCATTAGTGCCACACCTGCTCTCTACCTGAGCTCCCTCATCCTGCCAAGAACACCCTTCTAAGCCTATAATTGAGAAACTGGCCCTAACATATTGATTCAGGAAAACTCGTTTAGCCATCGCTCTTTGCTGCCTTGGTGGTAACGGACAATTTGGCATCTCCTAATGACTCCAACTGGCGTTCTTAGGCGTCGACCCAGGCCCGGCACATTTAAACCTGCATGGGGGAATTTCTCTTGCAGTTGACCGTTTGTGGTGATGGTTAGAGACAGTGGAAAAATACCTGCCCCTTCAAATGTTTGTTCAATATTATGCTGCTTACTTCAATGTTTTTCACCATAAAACACGTAGATCACCTTAGTTACACAGTTATTACATCAAGGGAACAAGTTTGAGATAGGCCTGAATTAGAAGCTTCTTTTTTTTTAAGCTTAATCGGTATTATTACATGAAAACATTTTTTTTTTTTTTTATCTTTTTTGCTCTGGTTATTTCTTTCTGACATTAAAATATATTCAAAGATTCAAATCTTTTAAGTATGACAAAAAAAAAGCCAAAGCAGAAAATATCCCGAAGAGGAGAACTGTTTTGTCGCAGAACATGTGCCTTCAAAACGAGAGTAATCTTCCACTCCATATGTTCATTTCTTATGCCCAAAGCAATAATAAAAAAACTGACGGGGGGGCAATGAGCCTGTTGTCAGTGGAGGAAATGGAGAGGAGAAGATTGTCTGATCTCATTTAGGCAACCAGACCACAAGGTTGTTGTTTTTTTCCCTTCCACACCTAATTACACCTGCTCTTCCAGGTCCACATCACTGAGCATGTTCACACAGGGGCACAAGGATGAGCAAATAAACAGAAGCACAGCCTTAAGACCTTCCCCTCTCTTGATGGGGCCAAAAAGGACTATTTGTGTGTTTGCATTGACATAAATTAATTGCTTCATGGCTTGTGAGATTGAATTAGCTACGTGACATGCTTGCTAGTAGTGATGCAGCTTTGATTGCTGCCTTTAATAGAGCCTGTTACTCCTGCATCCTTTCTAGACGGCCAAGTCTGTGGCGTCACAGTAATAGAGCAGATAAAAAAAAACCTGCAATGACACCGTTAATGATTTTGTTTATTAGACAGAACGGATGGTGAAAATTCAGATTTCTCTACCAAAAACACAAGCTTTAGTTGAAGGTGTGCATTGCATGTACGCAGTGTGCTTAAGAGCATGTATTCACACACTAAAAAATATTTGTTTTTTTTAGCTCTAAGCCACACCTACACTCTTGAACTCCATGTTTTCGTATTACTCATGTAAAAGTATCTCTCGGTTCACAGTAAATGTTCTTTTTTTTTCCCTTGGTCTCTTCACATTTACACAAACATACAATCGATAGAATAGTCACTATTTGTGGGATTTTAAGCTAAGACTTTTTTACTTTCCCTGTTTTACATTGCAGGGGGTTTAGATCTTTAAATCTTTCATTTTACTTCAAAAACAAAAGTTGCACATCTGTGGAGAATAGAATTAATTTTAAGAGGCTAAAACTACATAAATAATAAAGTTCAAGATAACATTGTGTAGGATTTCTTTCTGGGGGGGGTTCAATCCAAGTCAATTTCGTGACAAGTTAGTTTCACTTGCTCAAACCTCACTCACATTTGGGTATCAAATAAAAGAAGCACACTACAACTCATCCACAGTTTGGGGGAACTCCAGTTCACCTCTTTCCTTGTAATAAGATGGTAAGTAGTAGCTTAGTGGTCCTAATCAAATGCATTTGATAAATCTACCATTCAACGATGTAAACATGTTTATGGTTACGTAGGTTTAGCAGTCGTGTAAACGGGAGCAGAGGTGGGTAGTAACAACAGTAGTTACATTTACTTAGGTAGCATTTTTTTAAAGGTACTTTAAGGAGTAGAGTTATTGTGACATACTTCTTACTTTTACTTAAGTAATATTGTTGTAAAGTATTGCTGCTCCTACTTCAGTCAAATTTCTGGCCAATTTGTGAGCAATTTGAACTTTTCCAAGATCAGATAAAGATGCAGTAAACAGCAGATATTATCAGGAAGTTGTTTACCCTGTCCTACAATATATACAGTTCTCAATGTAAGGATTGGTGTTCTAAGGTTATGTGAAAAAATTGGTAAAAGTATTTCTTCTGCTTTAGTTTGTTCTTTTATTTTCATTACATTTAGTTGTATTCTTTATGCATTTGCATTTTTTAAATACCAGAACTTGCATATAAAGTCTGTCTTTCTGCATCTTTTGATAAGCATTAAATCAAATGATACAATTAAACAATTAACCAAGAAGCTTTTTTACCAAATACTTTTTTGCTTTTACTTGAGTAAAAAAAATGTTGAAGTAGAGCTGCTCATACTTGAGTACAATTTTAGGTACTCTACCCACCTCTAAAAGGAAGAAGGACAAGCAAGGTAGTTCAGGGTACCCATTATCAGGCAATGTCTTGACGGTTAGTTTCTAACAAACAGTTCTCGGTTATTTTGATGCGTAGCATTCATCTACTTCTAGGCTTGCCAGGGGTCCCAGATTACTCCCTACAAGTCTAGATCAAATGGCCAATAGATAATCGGTTTCTGGGCTCTTCCACCCTCAGTCATATCAGGATATTTTCTGTATTTAAATATTACTATTTAATGTAAGTAACGCCTAGGTCTAGAAAGAGGAGAAAAAAGTTCCTTAATAAAGGGATTCAAAATCATTTACTTTCTCACATTTTATAGTGTTACATTAAAAGACAATGTATTGTATTAGAACTGTAGCAGGCATATGAGCAGATAGAGCACTAGTGGTGCCCTTTTCCCCACGATAAGTGTTTCCCATTATTTTATTTGCTGGAACCAATATGTTTCTTTATTCATCAGTATTTGAAAATAAAGAGGGAGCCTCTATGTCATCAATCTCTTCCCAAAGGTGTTTTAATATCTGAGAAGAACTGTGATCATGACGCACAAACCCCTCCTTCCATATGCAGCTTTGAGCAGATGATGGTGTTGGTGTTTGTTCTTACCATACTCACAATAGTTGAATTGGTATTGAAAACATTATGTGTTACTAGGCCTACATTTCCATCAAAATGGCTAAGGGTGGGGGTTTGTTTGTTTTTATTTGCTTTTCTGCTATTTTCCACAGGTAAGGACAACTACAAACATTCATGGGACTTTCCTGTTATACAGGCTAAAGCTTCACAAATGCTCAGACTCAGATATGGAATAACACCTGCACGTGTTTACCATGAAATGTGTAGTTTGGTAAAGTTTTAAAGCTTGAATATCATAAAAAGGAAAGATATAAAAAAACTATTCAAAGACCAAATAAAAGAAATTCTTTGTAAATGCAGAAAAAAAATTGTATATCTTAAAACACAGATATTAAAACAGGAGCTTGGAAAGGTCAGTTTTGGCAACTGGACGTGAAGTTTTCTAGAAGATGTTTTGCCAAGAGGCTTCTTCAGAGAGGCGAAACGTCTTTTAGAAAACTCAACATTCAGTTGTCTAAACTGAACATTCAAAGGTTGACCATGACCTGGACGACTGAGAACCTTCACAGGTATATTTAAACTTGCAGACATGTTCATGGTACTTTTTGGGGGGATAAATGTCAAAATGTAGTGTTTTGATTTTGAGGTTGTACTTCATTAAAAAATGTGGTATTTGTGATAAACACTTTATGTAACGCAAACCAGCCAATCTACTCTTAAAAGCTGGAGGGAAAAGAAGAAAAATAAAGTGAAAATCCAAATGCTGAAATTTATATCTATTGAGTTGAACATAGATGAATTGAGAAAAGATCAATAGTGAAAGAGTTGGAGAAGAAATGTAAGCTAAAGGATTCCTTTTGTTAGGTTTCTTGATTTTTCTCCAAAATAAAAAAGTAGATGTAAAGTGACAGTATGTTGTATATTTCATATCTTTTTTTTATGCAGGCTACTGAACATAGGGGGATATTACTATTTACTACTTATAAAAAAATTATTTCTCTCTTCTATTTTAGAGGCACATCTGTGAACCACTTACAGAGAAGGAATTATATTTTGTAGCTCGTATTAGATCCAGCTATAGCAGGAAAGCGATGGATATTGTGCCTCATCTCAGACTGACTGACAGTAGGCATCTGTCAAAAGTGGCAGGTACAGACAGCACTCTGCCATCCCAGCCTCATGAACAATGACTGGGTGGAGATGAGCCAGTCCGCGGAATCCATCTCTGCTTTAGACAGACTCCATCGCTCTTTGATACTCGATTCAGCAAAGATACCTTAAGGCTCCTCTCTCCAACCTCATGCAGTCTTTTCCAGCATTCCACTTAAATACGTACTGTGAATTATAGAGAATGAAATGATGGGGAGAAACTAAAGGGACATTGTGATCAAAAGGCTAACAGATGAGACTCTTTGCAGCAACATTTGAAATAAAAAACTGAATTGGGTTACAGTTTGTCAAATAACTCCAAGAATTATTTGTTAAATTGGAACCATAAAAGTATTACAAGGATTACAAGTTTTCTGTAATTGCAGGATTTATTGTAAATTATGAAATACCTGATCAATTAGCTGAGAAAGTTTTGTTAAATGTTTAAAGCTAAAATCTTAGCAGCTTGATTTAAAGAATAATAATAATACTGGTTGGGCAAATAGAACAGGTGATTTCCGAGGTAATAATAACCACTATTGTTGATCTGGATGCCCTGGCTGCAGACTGAAGAGAAACCATTGTGCTCTGTTTGCTCCAACTGATAATCAAACGTGCTTGTGAATAAAATGAACATTCCACACAGATAACACTTTGTCTTTTCCCTGTGAGAGCTGTAACACATTATGCTCCTTGTGTCACAGCTGTGATGAATCATCCCCACAACAAGGATGAATGCAGCATGTAGAAGAGTGGGAGGAAAACGATCGCATTTGTCGTCTCACTTTACAAAATGTCAACACACACAAAGGATCCTTAAAACTAAAATGCATGATGTTTTAACTTGTATTATTAAGGTAATGTATGTTCTGGAAAAAAATGTCTCTTGAAAATCTTCAAGACCTGAAATCATTTAGTGCATCATAGCCCGCTAACCTGCCGTGATGTTTTCCTTTCCGTCCTCCTTCGATCCTTCGTCATTCCTCTCATTATTCATGCTGTGTACACAGCCTGGCCATTACTGGTTGCCCAGGCTTCTCCGGAGCTTGTTAATTGTGTCGGTGACACAGGTCTGTGTGTGAAGTTGCAGTAGTAATTGCTCCAGACTGGCCTGAGGGGAGGAGGGTGTGGCTGTCTGGCCTGAAGGTCTGCCCTTTGGCTGGGAGATTAGATACATGTCTCCATGTTTGATGAGACGGATGGCATTAACAATTTTATGGGGATAGATTTTACCATCGAACTTGTGCTGCTCTCTTAATTGGGTTTGTTAGATGGCTGTGTGGGATACATCCAAGCAGCTCAGGCTAAATGATGGTGTACATCTCAGATTGATGGTTCACAAACACTGTGATGAGCAAATAACATTGCATTGGGGCATCAATAAAGTCGTGGATACAATGATTTATATTCCAGTTGCATGCCTTGCTCTCTCAACAAAGAGATTAATACTGAAATACTTTTTTTTTTTTACATTTACAGTACTCTGAAGAAGCATTTGCTACTTTATAGAATTCTGTTGTTCTTGTTTGTTTTTTGTGTGTGTTTATGCCAAATATACAGTAAGTCATCTGAGTGGATAAAAAAGCAGGTTTTCAAAGAAAAGAACCGTCCAAACTCTGGAGTGACCAGCCTCTCAAAGCGCATTTATGACTCTTCAGGCCAAATAAACTCCAAGAACATAATTTAAAGAGCTCCAGGCTTTACTAGGCTGTTTATGATTTAACTATGAGAAAGCAACTGAGTAAAAATGATTCCAAAGATCAAAACCACAGAGCTATGGTGTACATCCCTTTGCATTTGGTAGAGCATTTGGCTGATAGTCAAATATGGTGGAAGAAAGGTGAGGGTTTGCTATTTAAGGATCTGGGCAACTTGGTTTGCTTTGTTAACCTCATGTTCTCTCTACACAAATAAAAAGTTCTAAAGAAAATCCAACCATCAGTTTGTGATCTTAAGTCCAAATGCCATTAGGTTATTCGGCAGGAGAGGAATTAGAATCACACTACCAAGTCTACTCTAAATGGCTTATATTTAACAAAATAAAGTCAGAGTTCAAACCTAAAATCATCAAATACTGTGGCATTACAAACGTTACGCCTTAAAACATGAAAATATGGATGATAATGGAAAAAACTTGGCAAAGAATAGTGCAGTAAAATTCCTGCACCTCGATGTCAATGACTGTTGGAAATTGGCACAACCCGGTTCAGATTGCATTTATACAAAGGGACATGGTTTGTGTGGAGAGTTTTGTTCTCTTGATAAATTAAAGCATTATTTTAAATCTGTAGTTATCTAAGTAATATTTACCCAAAATTAAACATTTGAGTGTTACAAAAAAATCAAAAAGCTGAGGGAATCTGTAGGGAGCAAAACACACTTATACAGCTCTTTATCTTCTTAAAACAGACGTTAAAAATATTTTCTGACTGAAGAAATCCAGTCATTCACAACCAAAAGTCTGTTTCTTTAAACAGTCGCACATTAATAAGCATCAAAAGCATAATCACATGCAGAAGCATGCAGCTTATTGCTAATCTGCTTTATTCAAGCATGATTCATTCCCACAAAACTTAATGCTCAGTTTAACAAAGGCTTAGTTCGCACAATGAAGTTGCAAAATTACAGCATACTGTGCTAATGTACAGCACCCAATGGCACCGTTGATAAAGATGTGTAAAAAGTATTGAAATAAATTATCCTCTTTTACAAAACGGTGCATAGATAAACCACTGTATGGTATTGAAGGCACGGCTGCAGGTCTGTTGGGGGGGGGGGGATGTCAATTCAAAATTCAATTCAATTCAAAAGTACTTTATTTATCCCATAGGGAAATTAAATTCTACCCATTAATTAATAAAAATCTACCCATTTTGCACATCTACAAACTAAAATGTTGACCTATTTTTCTTCACTAAACAGTTCAGTACAATTTGAGCATCTCTGATAGTGGTGCTACTGATTGTGTTAACCTGGTGATTTTTTCTCATCTTTAATGATTCTTTATTATTCTTATCATACAACAGACATAAAAGATAATTATAAGTTTTAAGGATTCTTTGATGGACAGACTGACAGTAAAGATAAAAATACAACTCCAACAAAATGAGAGATCGACTAAAATCAGCAGAGTATTCATGTATTCTGAAGCACGGTTCAGCTCATTTACATATACAGTATAAGTAGAGCAGCTTGACAGCTGACTTTATTGAGTTGGCCATCGTATTACCCCAGAGGCTCAGTGTTATCAGTTCAATTTATTTGTTTCTCTTTATTCTGATGCAATACATTTAAATAAAGGATATTTAGACCCACAGAAATGAAAACTGCAGAGCTAAATACCAGCTGCCATGAAAGTAGGCTCCTTTAAAATTAGGTCCCGGAATCAGTGTCTTCCATTCATCACAGCATCCTTGAAAAGACAGGATACTTTATAGAGGTAATGATCACGAATAAATTAAATGTATGATTTGGTGATCATGATCAGCAGAGCAAATCTGAGGATTGATTGCCTATAATTTACCCAAAATGAAGCAAAAAAAAAACAAAACACTACGGCCCTTAAAAATAAGCAAAGCTAACCTTAAATTCAGAGTGTTTGTTATGTGGTTGTATCTTTGTTTTATTGTAGAAAACCATCTTTAAATTAGGTCTCAATTTGAGCAGATTCTCACCTTCCTGTATTAGAAATAGAAATGACCTTTACGTCTCTCAGTGGGGAATATCATGAGTTGCAACAGCAGGAGAAGAGGAAATGGAAGCATTTGCAAATGCACAAAAGTAAAAGAAAAATATAAAGAGAAAATAAGAATGAGTCTATGTGGTAATGAGACATTTGGAACAACAAAAAAGACAGGAGGAATGTGTAAGACTCCTGAAAATCTAAAACAGCCAGTGGAGCCAGAGGGCTTTAATATGCTCAGTGCCACATGCCAAGGCTCAGGGAGCTGACTTAGGCTGTGCTCACTTTGCAAGCAAATGCAAACCAATTCTGTTTTATTCATTTTTTTTGTGTCAATATCTGACTTATAGCTAACTTTTTTAAAATAAGTCACCTTAAAGCTACTGTGCTAACTCCCTTGTATTTTTTATCCCTTATTTATTATCTTTAATTTTGTGTT
>JAUZNJ010019688.1:0-17229 GCA_034780135.1 Jordanella pulchra | reverse complement strand
GAGATACGACAGGACAGAGATAGCAAGCAAGGCACCAAGGGCAGGGGAGGGAGCAGAGCAGAGAGAAACACGTCTGCACTCGCCGAGAGAGAGAAGACATGCAAAACACGGAGAACCAGTAATCAGTTACAGATGTTTAATGAAAGTTCAGCAATAGTGCAGATAACTGTGTTCCTGAGAAACGGCGACTGAAGCGGGCTGGAGAAGAGAAAGGGCGATGAGTTCAAGGACTGTGGGATCCTTGAGTACTGAGCGAGCGGCAACGGTCTTACTAGGTCTGGCAGGTGGAAGGCGTGGGTGGATACAGGGTTTTCCCTGGATGTCTTCGGGTGTGAGGTCCCGCTGCTGGACCAGCTAGCGTCTTGGGAAGTAACAGCAGAAGGCGTTGGAGGGCGGACTGATACGACCTCAGCACACCTGGGCAGAACGAGGTAGGCAGCCTTCGTGGGGGAAGTACGCCGGGTACAGCCAGGAGCTCAAACCTCGAGTGGTAGGACCTCAGCGTCCTAAGGGAGTTGTCTGTAAACAAGGAAAACACAACTGGAGTCACAGGGAGGTTCACAAGGAATCAACAAACGCTTATGATGGCCTGCAGTACCAATACTGGTTAACACTCTGGCACCGATGTGTTGGCTGATTCCACTCTTTAGTCTCTGCGGAGAATGAGACAATCTCCAACAGGTGTGAGGATCCCAGCGTCGCCAGTCACGCCCACCAGAGATCATCCACCAGGCGGTCCATGGTGGAGGAGTGAGAAGCAGAAGTAGAAGCAAAAACAGCCCGAGCACCCAGGATCACCACAGTGTTGGTCTTCTATATTTTCTGAATTCTACATTCAAGTGTGCATTGACTTTGGAAATTCTAGAGGATTCTGTGTTTCCCTCTGCTGACAAGATGCTGACTTTATTTTCCATCAGGATTTGGCCCCGGCCCACAGTGCCAAAGGTACCAAAGCTGTCTCAGCGATCATGGTTGTCCTGTTCTTGATCCCCCTGCTCCGAACTCCATAAAAAGTCCTTAGGACACCTTACCCAACAGGTCAGATGAGCTGAAACAACTTTCAAAGCAATCTGAGCTTCTACTGCATATATACTATTGCCTCCATGTCACAGTGAATTAAAGAGGAGTCCAAAACAAGCATTGAGTACATAGACATGGACATACTTTGCAGAAACTTGATGTTTGTGCTTAAAATCTCCTTTTTTGATTGGTCTAATGTGATTTTTTTTTTTTTTTTTTTTTTTTTGCAGGAGAAAGCATTTTAGAGAATGTAGCCATAATCATAACATATAAAGAATAAAAACTTGAAAAATCTCATTTGAGTGTAGTGAAAAAATTAAAAATAATATTCCATCCCTCCATCCATTTTATCCAGTTTATTCCATCAGCGTTGCAGCATGGCCAGTGCATATCTCCCACAGAATATGGGCGATAGGCAGGGTTCACCCTGGAGAGGTTGCCTGTCTGTCGCAGGGCAACACAGAGACACACATGAAGATGTACAAACATGTCAGAATTGTCATGCAAAAAGGAGAATTTAGAAATACCAGTTAACCTGTCAGTC
This sequence comes from Jordanella pulchra, assembly GCA_034780135.1. Taxonomy (NCBI): domain Eukaryota; kingdom Metazoa; phylum Chordata; class Actinopteri; order Cyprinodontiformes; family Cyprinodontidae; genus Jordanella; species Jordanella pulchra. Next base: position 15,665 of record JAUZNJ010019688.1, on the reverse strand, counting down.
ATGTTTTTGTACAGTGGCAGGAAGCCGGAGTACCTAGAGAGAACCCATGCATGCATGGGGTGAACATGCAAACTCCTTGCAGAAAGACCCCTGGCCAGGAGTCAAAGTGCCAAGTGCTTTTACCTGCAAGGTAAAAGTGCTAGCCACTATTCAAGCAATATGATTAATAATAGTAATTATTATTATTTTTATTATTATTTTTAATATCTGAGTCAAGGAGAGTTTGCTAATGACAAAAACATAGAGAGATCTTAAATGAAAGTAAGTAATGGTACATCAGCAGACCAGATCCATACTATGCCTTTTTATGTTTTTGAGGAAATCCGTAAAATGAATGAATAAAAAGTGTTTTAGAGAGGGTTAAATTAATATTGTCCACATGTATATTGAAATATCCCAGTAATATTATATTGAGAAAGGGAGAGAGAAGGCCAGTGAGTCAGCAAATCAGAAAGTTCATTTAAAGTGTCACTGTTAGGAATCGACAAGATAACTAATTTACTTTTCAAAAGGAATGGCAGAAATATCGGTATATTGAACTTTTTCCCAATATTATATTGGCCTGTAACATTTTTTTCGTTTCCGTGCCTCATCAGATGATTATGAAAGACACTTCAGAATACATTTAAACAACAACAGGTTCTTCGGCCAAAGGCTTCTCCAGATCCGGTGCAAAACAGACCGTTACAAAAGATCCTGCCCACACTAGGAATATTAACATCTACTACAACTCCTTAAAAAAAGCATAAATAAACTAGTTTCAAAATTATTTTAATATTGAAACAATTAAATTGAATTTAAGAAGTCTACCAATGTAAAAGTTATTTCATCTTATTTTAGATTTCTCAATGTGTTTTAATAAAAATATTCTGTTTCCCTTTTTGATCTGCTCACCCTTGTGAAAAATGATCTACACCTAACACTGTTTGATTTTAGAAAAAAATCATAGTCACATAATATGTATGCTTATCTAAAACTGCATTAAACATTAGAGCACACCTCATGACAATGAAGTAAATATTTATAAGTCTAATACATTTAGCTACACTATTTAATTAATTATTTTCTTATTCTTCTAAATGTCAAATTCAGGTGTCTGCAATATGTTGGTAGACAAAGGTGTGTAAAAATAGAACACCTTCACATGGAGATAGCTTTGTCAAATATCTGTAAAAGAATTGCACCTTAACAGCATGCAGCTGTGCTATGAATAAAGCTGTCAAATTTCCTTGACACCAAATATTCCAAAGCTAGCTGTTACGAATGTTATAACACCATTGATGTGATTTTCTTTAAGACCACTGGCTCAGCGTGATTGAGAATGCATGAGTGCATGAAACGGCAGAACCAATAGGCCGTAGCTTACTACTTGCAGTATTCATCTGAGTGAATTACAACAACCTATGGCAGGATTCCTCAAAAGGCTGAGCTCTTTATCATGACTGTCATGCAGAGTTTTTTTCAATACATTCAGTGCACTAAATACAAGGAAAAATGTTGTACACCACACTTGGTTTGTCGTTATTGCCATTAAATTCTTCTAATATCAGCAAGAACGTAGAATATTATTAGATCCCTTTGGTCTGCCCACACTGCTGACCCTTGTTGCTTCTACAGCTGTTGTCACTTTAAATAGTATCATCATATCAGCTTGTTAACCCTGACAGTTTATAGAGGTTACAAGTTGCTGATTTTTCTATTTAGATTCGGTGAATGATATTTATTGGGCAACCTCCACTCCCCATTCTGTGTTTGGGCCTTCCAAATGAATGCAAGGAGTAAAGGATAGATGTAGCACATGAAGAAAAAGGGTGATTTTAAAGAACACTGGTACTGTAAAAACTCAAAGGTTTAATCAGATTTGGGTTCCTAGAGTTAAGTCTTATTAATCTTTATCTTATGGAACAAGGAGTGAAAGCAGCTCTATGTTGAAGTCTAAAGAGGAAATTTCAGAACATTGACTCCCTTCTGATGTCACATCCTGCAACCAGGGTCATATGGTAAACAGTTTCCAGTTCAACTTCCTCTTTCTGGACCAACAGCTAATGGCTAACCGCGGTCGCAACAGGGGGATGCCACATAAGTCATTAAAATTAAGCCCTGCACAGTTTCTTTATTATTGCTCTGCTTGGCTGGAAAATAAGGTCGAATAGATGCTTTTGTTTGTATGTTACCTAAAATAAGCTTTCTGATTTCATATTCGATGGTGTTGAAACAAAAGTGACCGACTGAATGCTACACTGGACTGGATAGCATCTTGAGCTTTAAGCTGTATCATATTTTGCTAACGTTTTCTTTCTTTCACCCAGCACCGACAGAACTGCAACTGCTCGGACCCACTTAGCTAACCCATTGTCTTTCAGCTTTATTACAGTTAATGCATTTATGAGTCATTATTCATCTTTCATTGAAAAACCAAATGAAACCCAATTGTTTTGACTAAATTCGACTGCGCCAAGGTGTTTAATGGCTGTTAGTTAGTAAAGATACCATTTTTTAATGTGATTATTTTATACAGTGAACAATTTATCACTCAGGCCAGAATCACTTTTTTTGGTTGACGGTCAATAAACAGAGAGAAAACACTTTCTTGGTTGATGGTTGATACCTTTTGTAATAATCATAGTCTACATTACTAAATTGACAGGAGGCACCTGGATTTTCACAGCCGGTCCTGGAGCCCACCGTGAGTAAAAGGCTAAGAACCCTAGTATTAAGCAGATTACAGTTATAATCATTTAACTAATGATCATTTATTTATTTTACACTTGATTCTGAATGACCTATTAATTAACTAAAACTTCAAGTTCTAGCTATTTAATATATTCACAATCTTCCGGTAAATAGCACATCTATGTAGGCTATATAGTACAGCCATGTCAAATGATGCACTCCATGTACACCTTTTACACTAAATGAATGCACTGATTGTATTAGCCAGTGACATTTGCAGACCACAGGGTGTAAATATCTCTTATTAATCTGTACACAAAAACTTTAGCTTTATGATGACCACATAACTTGTTCTAATCAAATACTGTATTCAATGACTTCATGTTGTTACAAGGCAAAATAAACTTAACTGAGCTTTACCATTGTCTCTCACCATTGAGTTAGTGATTTCATTAAAAAGACACTTCTGCCTTGTCAATGACAACTAAAATCAAAGGCCTATGTAGTGTATGAGAGTTAACAGTGTATTAACAGCATTCTGTTGGGTTATTAAAAAAACAAATATCATTCAGAAATTTGACATTACCAGACGCAATAAAATAATAATTTGTCTGCTGATTTGGTAAAATCAACACAAAGAGCAAAATCTATCTACATCAATATACAATTTCTTTAGTTGTGCCGATGAAAATGATCCAAGTTGAGAATGAAAATAACTTTCTTTCAACCAATTTTTCCATTAAAGATGTTGCTGGTAAAATCTTCATAAAAACTATTGATTTAAAGACAGAGGTGAATGTTTTAAGAAAAGATAACCATGAGTTTCCAAAATTCATTGGATTTCACTTCATTAGAGAGACTAAAATGAATATTTCGCTTTAGGTTTTATGCACTATGTTTTTATTCAAGTACATATTGTATTCTGTGTGTATGGCTTTGAGAATGTACTGTAAAAGTGCATTCATGAAGATGTTTTTGATAAATCTTCCAAAAGAAAAATAGCTCTGTTAGATTGATAGATTTTTGGTTTGCACTGATTGAATGAAAAATAGAAAAAGGGTAAAGAAGAACCATAACAAGCAAAATACCAAAAAAAGGATTCTTTTAGAGACTTTCTGTTGTTTTCTTTTTTGTCATTTGCAGGTTTGAGTGTGTTCATTGGAGCTTGTGGTGACAGCTTACAGTGTTTGAGAAATCACAGCAAACTGTCAGGAGTCAAAAGAGTCTTTAAATTTCCTTGTAAAGCTTCAAATTAGTGCGCAAGCAACAAATATATAAGCATACAGTACTTTTTCTCACAAAGCAGGTCCACTTGCTGTTGCATAATGACTCGCCTGAAGTATAATATGTCTGCGTGAGGTAAAGCTGGCCATTTTCAGGTACATAGCTCAACTGAAGCCAGCCTTTCAGAAAAGAAATCTCTACAATTCCAGTTTCACTGTAGGTCTATGATATTAATGTGATCAAGAGAGTGATGAGTAGCTCTGCTGTGAGTCACGTGAATGCTTTAATCTAATTATAAAGCTTTAATTATGACCATATATTCAGAACAGTAACTGCAGTATTAAGACATCAACTGCAGCAGATAACTAAACATTCTGAGACACTTCATTTTCCCTCAAGATGCTATACCTGACTAACATTTCCTGCTCTTTTAACTTTTAAACCCACTAAATGTATTTTCATCTATTCTTCCTGCCTTGAGCTTATAAACTTTGATTTTTCAAACCCCTGTGAGGAAAGCAAGATTGTTGGACCATTTTGAATGGGGAATGATTGACGTGGTTCATGTGGTGCAAAGCAGCAATTATTTAATGAATCTGTGAAATAAAAGCTGTTGTACATGATTGAGTGGAAATATCAAGTTACCCTGCAATGGATTTAAACAGCTTAACTTTTAAAATAAGAGTGGCCATAAATGACTCCCTCCATGTGCAAGAGGGGAGAAAAAAACTTAATATGATAAGTTTGTTCAGATGGATAAACCTTATGCACATAAATGACAAAGCTTTTGGTGGAGTGAGTGCATTTTTTCTATTTCCATCACATTAATGGACCAGCCAGTTATCAGAGCCTTTTAAAATATTTCCTGCCTGGAAGCAGCTTCACCATGAATACATTTCTTCATTCGCATCATGAATATAGAAAGCTAATATCGGATAGCCACATTGGTGAAGAAAATCTGGAAAATCAAGCTGGATTTCTTTTCTTTCTTTTTACTACAGATAATCTCCTAATAGGTTTAGCAATCATTTATGAAGTTTCCATAGAAAAGAGAAGCAATAGTTAGTACCTAGAATTTTACAAATTTTAAGTGGCCTTTTTGGCATTTATTAGCCCCGAGCAAATATGTATTTCATATGTCTAAATGCTTTTCTTCCCGGTCAAAATGAACATTTCAGAATCGTAAAATAACATTCCTCCCATTTCAAATGAACATGTCAGATATCTTAAATGTAATTCGTACTAGTACAAATGAAGTCACATTTCACATTTATGTGTATTAGGCGTTTACTTCCAGGTATCTAAAACAACATTCTTACTATCTAAAATAAACAGAGAATTTTGAATGAATGTACTCTATCTCAGATCTCCATAATACAGTTACTAATAGTCATAATGATAATTTCAGATATCAGAAATTAATATAGCATTCTGCAGTAGATATCCATAAATCCAATTATTGATATCAAAAATATATTTCTACAAGTAGAAATATCATTAAAGATACCAACTACTTATTATATGAGTAGTTAAATTGGATTTCCAGATATCTGAACTTTAATACTTTTAGATAATTTGTCACAATTACAATATTCCTTGTCAGAAATGTAGTATTTATATCATTAACTACATTTTTGCTAGTAGAAATGACTTTTTAAGTAATCTGGAATTAAATCTGTACTATTAACAACTAAATTTCAGATATTTACAAATCTTTACTTATTTTAAGTGGCCTTTGTAACATATATTTGCTTAAATTAAATTCAGTTAATTTCGTTTCAATTCGACTCAACTGAGTTCATTCCATTCAAAACTACTTTCTTGACCCTGAAGGGCCAAGCAATGAAATCGTCCACAGTAACTCAACATTAACTTATTTCTAATTCAAGATATCAATTAAATTATCAATATTAATGTATACAACAAAAATTGATTTGGTAATCAATTTTATATTAATGATTATTTATTTATAAAGCTACATTCATACATAACTGACTTTCATATTGGAAAAATGCATCAAAGCAGACATGCTATTTCTTAAGCAATTTGGGTGTGTGTCCTTTGCAATGTCTTTTTTAATGGGATGAATACACTGCTTTGCTGGCATTATGAGGATAGAAATACTGAATACACTACTCTGTAGTGAATCATGTGTAGAAAATTTATTAGTTTTAGTGAATGTGTAATGCTATTTTATCTATAGACTGAAACTCTGATTGATCCTGAATAAAAAAAAACTAATCAGTTTTATTTGATTTAGAGTAACTTCCACCATGCTCTTTGCATATATATGTTATAACCTAACTTGTATTGAAGCTGAGGTAAATACATTTCAAATGAAAATTGTGGTTCCTAATGATCATGTAAATATATGTGCAGTAACTCTGGGACTTTATCTGACCTCATAATTTTTTTCTCTATCTAGACCGTGAACAGAGAGAACAGAATTAATAATAATGGTTAATATATACTCTCATTTGCATTGTGGGCACAGGTGCTGAGCTTTAACACTGACAATTCATGTTCTACTGAATACTTTGAGATTTGAGATGAAATATTATGTAAATTAGCCTGCCCTTACCTACAGCAGGGTCTTCTGACCCTCTTCCATCAAAAGCACTCATACTTGTGCCTCAAGTTGACCAGGAAATGATTTATTATAAAAAAAGAGAGAAAAAAATGGTCCAGATGAACTGTGCTGCAACATTTTTAAAACAGTTAATTTCTGTATTTAATTTCAGTCCATCAAAACAATACTTGATAGGAAGCATTGTTTTATAAATCCACAGACAGCATTGCTGCTTTTCTGTTGATTTGCTCTTCAAATTTTCCTAAAGGAATTTTGATTTTACTCATTGCAGCAGGATTATCTTCAATGTTTTTGGTGCAAGAGGACAGTAAACAGTCAGTAAACTTCAAGAAATCCTGCTGTTTATTAAGCAGTTTATCTCTGCTCTTTATGTCAATTTTTTACTGAAAAACATCACCTCTGTTTTTGGTAATGAGGGAATTTGCTCTGTTTTAAAGGAGATTGCATCATCACAAAATGGGATTATAAATAAATGAAAACACAAAATTAGATAACCAACTTTCAGAAACTTTTTTTTTAACTATGTTTTGATTTTATTCCTTCAACAGAATCATGCACAAAGTGAATTTTGCTTGCATACATCTCTGAGTAATCATCATGAGTTTTGCTGTCCAAGCAGCAGCCCCTCCCTCACCTGTGAAAACTCTGCGGTTGCAGAGTATTTACATAGAGGGAGGTTCCCCCTAGGAACAACCTACCTTAACTGTGCTGTGCCTACAATGTACAGAAACAGCCTCTTTCTCCCATCAGGGAGGGTTGATGTGAGGTAGAGGGCAATGTTTCCAGCTCAAAGGTAAGACCAAGTGGTTCTTTTAGCAGCTAATCTACACAGAGCAGATTTTCCTTTTAAGCTAATGTCTAAATCGTAGAAATCCATTCTTTGGTCTCAGACTTTGTTCAGGCTTCTGCAGTGTTGTGACACAGTGACATCATGAAATGAGCAACACACAGATGGAGAGAGGTAGCTTCTCATTGAAGGCATGTGTTCTTTAGGTTCAGAAGACAAACATCTATATTTCAATACAAATGAAGTCTCCTGTAGTTCGAAAGGCATTAATATAGTCAGGTACTTGCATACTGATTACTTTGAAAGGCTTAAAAACATGATATACGACCTTAACATCATTTTCTCTGATGCTGCTGTCTCAACTGAAGATGACAGAAGACATCACACTGTCCACAACAGACTTATAGAGGGATGTGGCATCATACTGCAAACACAGAAGGACCTAAACTTTCTAAAAAGATGACATAAAGTCCTATGACATTGGATTACTGGTGTCATACTGTGTAATTTTAGGTTGTCATCTATCCCACCATATAATAATAAGTCACAGTGTTACACCCGTTTAGAGTAGGCTGTATCATGTTGTAAGAAAAGAATTGCTTCATATACCCCACAATGATTTTGAACTGTATCATACTGTCATGCTATGTTGTATCCTTGTATGTGTGATCTTCTCCTAACTGTATTTGTTACCTTTGCCATTAATGTTTCAACAAAAGAAAATACAGACTTCTTTTAGCTACCCTAAAAAAGATTGTTTGACATGTCCCTTGAAAACATTAGAAACTGCAGTGAACTGATCAGGTGAAATACAAAATCCCCTTTAAGAAAAGAATTTCAAGGACAGAAAAACAAAAAAAAAAAACATAGGATGATTTTAAAATAAAAAATTGCCTCCAAAAAGAAAGAAAAAAGAAGGTGAGAAAGGGGTAAAGAGTAAAAACAACTCAACTCCCTGACAGCACAACCCATTCAAAAGCTAAGACAATATCAAGGCAATTTCAGATCAAATTTAAACTGCCCACTTGTCCCGTTTTCATGAAGCTGATAGAATCTCTGCTTGCAGGCCTTGAGAAAAGGTCAATGATAAAACCAGGTTGGCACATGATACACTGTGAATGGCAATGTAGCTGCCTTTACTCCAAAATCTATATTTTTTCATTAGATTATTGGGAGAAAAAATATCACTCTGAAAAAGGTGCTAAGGAGCACTGTTAATTACAGTATTATAATTGATAAAATAATTGTCACAGATGTGTTAAACGTGCTTAATGAAATTACAGATGTAATTTAAATACCGCTGCAAGAAATCAAAAGGAAAACTGAATGGGATTTAAACCCGTTTTGTTAAGTCAGAAAGAATACATTTGTGACTTATAGGTTGGTGGGTTGGTATGTAGGTTGGTATTTAGCAGGGATTTAGGTCTTAATCTGTGCTTTCCTGGTCTTTGGTTGATCTTGGTATCGGATACTTATGCCTCAGCATTGTTTTTTGAGACTTAACAAAATATATCGAGATTAGTTTAAGAATTTGCAGTTAAAGATATATAAAGAAAGAAACAGTAAAAATAGTTATAGTAGTAATACTATAAACGTAACTCCCTTCTATCTTCAACCTATAGACTGACATAGTAATGCATGTAAATTAAAAATGTCATCAGTGATCAGCACACCGTTTGATCCCACCATCCCAGGCAAAATACAATGTTATTGCTCATAATGACTGTGAAATCTTGCAGTGAGAATGTTTACAAGGCTGTTGCATTTGGATCTTCAATTATTGCGGCTTTTGATCCCTTGCTTTAAGAAAGCAAACATTTACCTGCAGTCTTGCTTTTACTGAGACTTGCTGTCTTACCAGAGAACATGTCCTCAGTTTTGAAAATGATTAAATTTGCTTTTGAAAAACATGAAGAATTTAAAGAAAGGCGATAAAAAACCTTAAAAACATGTCAATTCCAATGACTTTGCAGTCATTGGATCCAAGTATTTCTGCAGATGACAGGTTTCTGTTGTATAATGGAAGTCAGAGTTATCCTCAGTAAAATGGAATGAGTAGAGTATCATCCTGTGTGGTGCTCCTGTACTGCTGAATACCTTGTTAGACACATAACCCTTCAGTTTAACTAACTCTGGTCTATGTGGCAGTAGTATTTGATCCAGGTAATTTCAGAGGTCACCACCTGAGTCTTCATAAAAGGAAGCTCCAAAGCAAATCAGGTTGAATCATGTTACATGCAATGGAGGTACCAAAGCACATTATCCTCATGATGCTGTCTGTATTGTGGGTTTGCTGAAGCAGGTGTATGATAACATCCTAAACTCCAACTAAACATAGAAAGTAAACTTCATGGGGTTCTAAGGGATGCTTTTTTGCTTAGTGTACTATTCTTCATATCAAAATCAGATGGATAACTTATCCTCCTCAGAAGACAAATTGAACGGCCAAAAATGAAATGCTCTAATTTTTGGATATCTCTCAGTTTGTTGCATTAAATACAGTAGCTCACACGTTTAAGAAATAAAAATGAATGCATGTGAGAGTGACTTAAAGGTAGTATATATGCAGGTGAGAGGAGATTCTATGTGTGATAGAGAATCTATGTATGTGAGAGAAAAGTATGTGTAAGTATAATGTATGTCTACATTTGTAAGAATATATGTACATGAAAGGAGAACGTGTATTTGAGACATAAAAAATATGTAAGTGATAACCATCCCCACTCCCAATCAGCGTTACTTAGTTCACCATGTCTCTTGGCTTTATAAACATCTACTGGTGATCCATTCAGTAGACCTGGTTCAGAAATCATAATGTAAAGGGTCCATTAAACTTACAGAGGAAGCTTACGGAAACATTTATATCAAGAAAATAACTAAATACCCAACATCAAATTGATCTAATTTAGCTTTTCAATAAGTAACTATGCTATATAAAGAGGGTTGCTTAGTTTATATTAGCCATTATAACCCTGTCTGATTCTTAACTGATAGTTTATATTATTATTGTGTGAATGCTGCACAAAATTGAAGACTGCGGGTGGGGGTTGTAACAAAAAGAAAATCACTTTTCGGGTATGTTTCAGTTCTTGCTTCTCAGCAGGACATGCAGTCATCACACAAAAACCAATCACTTTGTAAATGAGATCAGTTGGAAACAAATAATATATCTTCAACAGAGTCATTTTGTTTTTCAGACAGTTCCCCACCATGAGTGTCTATAGAGTTTCCTTGTTTTTTAGTTCCTCAAAACAGACAACTCAAGTTGTCAAGTGTGCCATGAGGGGGTAGTGTGTTTACCTATCTGCTGCTCTGGTTTTGTTTAACATGACGGACTGACAGCAACATCAAAACAAAAAAATCATATTCCTGTTGTCCCTTATGATGAAACAAAACTGAGAGCACTGTCAGCTCACCTCTCTATTTGCAGGTACAATCAGATTTTATCACAGCTTTAGGTAGTGACTTGTCCCACTTGACTCCACTGCCCTATACAGACTTCAGTGACAGGTCGGTGGAATTTTTCACCATTTTGAGCCAATATGAAAGTGCATCTGTGTACCACAGAAAAAACACAAGCAAGCACGTTTTCAACTTCTTGCTCCATTACGTCCCCGCATCATTTGGTGAGGAGCATGTGTACCTGGTTGCTGCTGATGTAATTTTTCACAGTCCAGCTACTTCTCTTGTGTTCCTTTTGGCTTTCCTTTTTACTTTCTGTTTTCTCTCTGTTTTTCAAGCCTATAACAAAAGACTGCAATGTCAGTAGGTATGATCTGTACTATGTAAGTAATGGCTTATGCAGAGTAACATAAAAAATATCAAGACAAAGCTTAAAGTAGATTAGCACAATGTTGGAAACAAATGAGTAGAACAATGATAGCATTTTTTTCACCAAAATGATGAGCATTTTATCATCATTTGGATAAAAATCTAAATATGATCAAAAAATGAAAAAAACAGAAAGTTTGAGTGGAAGTGCAAAACAAGATGTTTTTATACCTGTTTAAAAAATAACTGGTATTTAAAAGGAAAGAAACCTTTCAAGTCTAACATAAATTCAATCCAACCTCACTTTGAACTTTGAAATAAATATTGAATGTTTACAGCATTGTCGACATTGAACCATCCAAAGTAAACCCTGACATTACAGATAAATATGAGCATGAAAAATCTACCTAATACAAGGCAAGGCAAGGCAAGTTTATTTGTATAGCAAAATTGAGTACATGGATAATTCAAAGTGCTTTACATGAAATAGACAATAGAATAGAAGAAAAATAAAAGTAGAGTAAAAGTAGTTAAATATTAAAAACATGCATAAAACAGATAAAACATTAGGACCACAACCTCAAACTAAAAATACCTCAGTTAACAGTTTACCTTCAACATTCAAAGGCAGCTTTAAACAAATGGGTTTTTAACTTTGACTTAAAAGAACTCAGGCTTTCAGCTCTTTTACAGTCTTCTGGGAGTTTGTTCCAGATAAATGGAGCATAGGAACTAAATGCTGCTTCTCCATGTTTGGTTCTGATTTTGGGTGTACATAGTAGGCTGGAACTAGAAGACCTTAGTGGTCTGGGAGGTTGATACACTGATAACAAATCTGTTATGTATTGAGGTGCTGATCCATTCAGTGATGTATAGACTAACAGAAGAATTGTAAAGTATATTCTCTGAGCTACAGGGACCCAGTGTAAGGACTTTAGAACTGGGCTGATGTGCCCTACTTTTTTAGTTCTAGTGAGAACACGAGCAACAGCGTTTTGGATCAGCTGCAGTTCTCAAATGGACTTTTTAGACAAACCTATGAACACACTGTTGCAGTAATCAATTCTACTAAAGATAAATGCACAAATGAGTTTTCTAGATCCTGCTTGGACATAAATTCTTTTAATTACGGAATTGTTCCTCAAGTGGTAAAAGGCTGACTTCGTAACTGCCTTTATGTGCCTTTGAAGGTTCAGCTCTGATTCCATCATGACACCAAGATTTCAGGCATAATCAGTGGTTTCTAGCTGTAGTAGCTGAAACTGTGAGCTAACTCTGGATCTCTCCTCTTTTGGTCCAAAAATTTTTACCTCAGTTTTGTTTTTATTCAGTTGGAGAAAATTATGGTGCATTCACATACTGATCTGTTCTAAGCATCTAGCCAATGTTCTGATGGGTTCATAATCACCTGGTGATATTGTGATCTAAAGCTAATTGATCTTGGGCGTAAGGCGAGGTAGACCCAGGACAGGATGCCACTCTGGTTTGTTGGAGTCATTAGTTGTGTATGGCCATCCTAAAGAAAGAACACCCAAACCAAATCTGAATAGCATTGTTTATACAAACCAGTGCAGCAAGGACTGTACAACTACACAAACATATGGTACAGCATAGGAGAGCCAGCAGCTCTGGGCAAGATTAAGCTGTACACCTGCATTTCAAGAACAAAGGACACACAGTTAAAGACCAAAATGTGCACATTTTTGACAGAGAGGACAGATGGTTTGAAAGAGGGGGGAAATAAGCTATCTTTGTTAAAAGAGAAAAACCATCACAAAACATAAGAGGAAGATTGACGTTTCAGCTTTCAAGCATTTTTAATTCAGTAAAAAGTAAAGCATACTCATATTAGAAAGGCTTACCACATAGTTCATGCAAAACAAAAGACGCCAAAAATCCAGAAGAATATGGGAATCACAATTGATTGTTTCTGATACACAGCTGCTCACCTTCTTCCTCAGGTAGTACCTGTTATGCTGGTTGGGGTCGGGGGCTGAGAGAGGGCTCTTAACTTATTTGTCTGGTATATGATTCATTTCTGAGCAGAGCAGCTTGCTTAACATGTCTGCATTGATTATTTAACTAAAACATCAGAACAATGTATAAATCTAAAGTTTTCTTCAGAAAGTAGCCTTGTTTTTTGTTGTCTTACTTTATCCTAAGTGAGAAGGATTTCTTTCCAAATTTCCATTCAAGAGATCTGCAGGTAAGTATGAGTGATGTACAAATGTCAGGCTTTGTGTCAAACCAAAATTAATTAGCAGCTTCTTGCCTGAGCATTCATCTCATCATTCAACCTCTTAATTTCATCAATGACCATTGGAGTTTTACTAAAAAAGTGAAATAATATATTCAATAAACAAAAAACTGTCATCCTTTTTTGCTAAATGTTATCAGTTTCTGTCATAAGTCATAATATGCAATCAGTAAATATTTAATTGATTTATATGAATAGCCTCATTGCTTGCCGTCTTTTTTTCCATCCATTCATGCATCTTCTCCCCTTATTCTTCTGGAGTTTCGCCGGAGCTGGTGCTTATCTCTGGTAGTTTATGGGCGAGATGTGAGGTACACCTTGGACGGGTTGCCAGTCTGTCGCAGGGCAACACAGAGACATACAACCATGCACACACCCACATCTAAAAGCAATTTAGAGATACAAATTAAACTAACAGTTATGTTTTTGGATTGTGGTAGGAAGCCATATACCTGGAGAGAACCCATGCATGCATGGGGAGAACCTGCAAACTCCATGCATAAAAACCCCGGCCGAGAGTCAAACCCAGCTATGCTACAAACTGTGTAGCAGTGCAGCCCACTACTGTAGGTTATTACATCATTTGAGCAAATTAATTTAAAGGGCAATTTTTAAGTAACAGCTCTATGTTCAAAGGTGTCAATGTTTACTGTAACTCCACCCATAGGCATTGCAGCAGGTTTACACTCTGGCAGCTTAGGGTTTTGTCTTCACTGACAACATAATCGTTGGGAATTATATCACCCATAGAGACCTGTTGGTTATCAGTGAAGGACCTGACAAGCACCAGTTAAGGACCAATCATGGAAACAGGGGAACTTTTAATCCATTACTACTATATCACTAGAGAAATTCCCAATCACCATTTTTCTCCTATTTCTAATCTTCTCTTAGGTACAAACAAATTTTACAAGTGCCCCAGACTTGATGTAGTAGTTTTGTGAAATCTGTCAGTTGTTATACAAACCTAGTTTTTCGCTAAAGGACTACATTACATTTGTTTTTACTTAAAGCAATTGTCCATTTTACTAGGCTTAATCATTATACAACAGTAGCAGTTTGAAAGTTTCCCTTCAGGCCAAGAGCAAGCCAGATGGCCTCCAGTTTCCAGCAAAGTTCAGCCAAGCATAAAGGCCTGCCAGTTAAAAGGACCAGTCAAGGACCCATCATGGAAACAGGGAAAATTTAAACCACTATGACTGTACATTATGCAACTGTGTAATTAGAAATTACACTTTTTATTCACTGATAACAGAACTATCTGTTATTTTCCTTGCAGCTGGCATGTCGGTATCCAGGGGACACTGGTTTATTTTGTTGTTATTTTGTCAAAAGAAAGAACAGTCATTGAGCTCTATGTGAGATCAAGCTACTGAAGCTATTGAAATAACCTCTGAAACAGAAAATGGATAGAAAATTCAGCAACATTTTACTGCTTTAAACTCCTCTAATGAAAAGACTTGCATTTGGTTTCACTCCATGGCAGTGTTTTGGATTTTGTCATTACATAAAATGAATGATGTTTGGGTGTGATTCTGTCTGAATTAGTGTTTTGCCATTAACATTTTTATGTCAATGCATGTCGATGTACAGTACACATGTGTGTTTGTATTAAAAGAAAATGTGTCATATTGGTTGATGGCACACTTGTATTAAGCCTTTACATCATATGTTGCATCTCTTGCCTCCATCAAGACTGTTCCCGGTTCAAATCGTTTCTATCTTTAATCATTGTTTTTAGTTTTTTATTTTTACTTCCGTAAAATGCACCACATCATTTACAGCTCTTATGATGTATTCCCCATCGGTTTACTGGTCATTTAATTCTGCTGCTCAGGTCTAAGTCAGCAGATCCTCAATCTCAGAACCCATAGAGTTTCTCTTCTTTGTCTTCCATGCCATTTCTGCGCTATTGATGAACACCTTCTGACAACTGTGGGAAGTCATAGAATTCCCATTTACATGTGGCCTTGTATGGTCTAATGGGAGGGCAATTATGCAAATTTACATTTCTTGGGAACATGGTCTCACTTCCCATAGTTGGCCTACATCAGTTCTTAAAAACGGTTAACAAGACTCTATTAAATTGTGTCGTTGCTTTTAAATTGTTTTATATTGTTTTACACTTGTGTATATGTAATAATTAGCTTTATTTTGTAACCAGGCTGCTGTATATTGCAAATTTCTGCCCAGGTCCCCCTTGAAAAAGAGATCCAGATCTCATTGGGGTTTTACCTTGTTAAATAAAGGTAAATAAAATAAAAAAATAAATAGGTTTATGTTGATCATTCAATTCAATTCAGTTTATTTATATAGCGCCAAATCACAACACATGTCATCTCATGGCACTTCACAAAGACAGT
>JAUZNJ010019677.1:0-17230 GCA_034780135.1 Jordanella pulchra | reverse complement strand
TTTCCCGCATGTCTCGCCCCCTCTCTCATACCCCCTTTCCTGTCAGCCTACTGTCAGAAAAATGAGCCACTAGTGCCGTGAAGAAGCTCAAAAAAAAAATTGGAGCCAACTGGACTTTGGTTCAGTTTTCCCCAAAATCTATTGACAGCTATTCAGGAGACTTTATCACTTCTGACGAAGGAGCTAAATCCTAACAGAGACTAAATCCTTTCCTTTGCAGAATACCAGATAGTTCTTGAATGGAGCTCAGACAATCTACACACCACTCTATTGGACGTCTTTTTTATTGATGGTTTTATTGCCCTGCCCTAGATTGAAGCATGGCAATTTACAATCAGCCATCACAAAACTACTGAGAAGTTTAAAGAATGTATGAAGAACTAAGGTCAACAATATACATGTTGACTTCTTAGATTTAGACTTATGAAATGTTCTGATTTATCAGGAGACTCTAAGGACTTTAAAATCCCCTTGAAGTGCCATTTTAGTACTTCAATTCAAAAAGTGAAATTCATGCTTATTTGACAGAGTATATATGAGGTATGTTTAATGGGTTTATATCAGTTAATTTAGATGATTATGGTTCTAGCGACTGGAAATCCCAAAATAGCAATAAAAACCTGATGTACCTTTTTGTATGGATTTCAACAGAATCACATGAAGATGATCAGCCTGTAACACTAAAGTGTATGGAGGCGAGTTTGCACTGATAACAACCTTCAGCTGTTCTGTAAATCATCAAGATGAACATAAGTACACTATTAAAATATATCCCAGTGTAATAAATCTAAATAAATATAGTTGCTTCAATCTGGCATTTAAATCCTTAATGAAATGGATCCTCCTTCGTTAGGAGAATTATTTAGAAAAAAGCAAATCAAAGCAGATTAACGGGCAAGTCTAAGAAGTGACTGTTTACTAGTCCCTTTAAGGAGAAGCTCCTTTGGATGGACGACATTCTCTTACAATACCTCCTGTTTAGTGTGATCCGATAACTTTTAAAACTAAATACAAAACATAAGTCTGGTTATTGAACAGTTAAAGCTGCTCCAACAATCTGACTTGAACTTTGCTCCCTTATATTCTCATTCATACGACTCTTATGAACACGTTTGCTACTGAATGAATTCCTTTAAATTTCTATCAGTTCGATCATTAAATGACTGCGGTTGCGCAATTTCAGCCATTTTTATCTTTACAACTATGGATAATAAAGTTTCTTTTTATTAAATAGCCTAAAGTAGTAGTATTTTTTCTTACCATTGTTATAATAAACAGTTCTGTTTGTTATTATAATATTGTTCAGTTAAGAGTGGCTCTGCCTCCTGAAGGACTAGAGCTAGAAATCAGCACAAAATAAATAAAAACAAATTGAGTTTTCAATCATATGCTTTTTACTGGAGATGCCTTTAAAGGATGCAAAAAGAAACAGCAGGAGTGAGACAGTTTGTGTGGAAAATTTAATTACCAAAAACCTCCAAAAGCCAAGAAATGAGATGCACATTAAGGACCACTTAGTCACTCATCATTCCAGCTCAAACTAAATCACTGCTTGAAATAGTAATGGACGGAGATCACCTGAGATAGGTTTGCATACAAACTAAAATGACACGACTGCTGGTCGTGTTCCTCGATGGCAAAAACATCTTTAACAAGTCAAACTAAGGCCTTTGGTAATATTATGTAAATACATGTACAAAAAGGAATATACTGGCTGCATCAACACAGGACAATATTTGGAATGAACACGAATTACACAGAGGCAATATAATCCACTGAGATGATACAGTACTGACAGCTCTGTCTACATGGATTCAATGGATATATACAATGATGGTCAATGAATAAAACTAGCACTTTGGCCTGAAGTTTAAATTTTGCAAACATGCAATTTTGCATGTTGACCCTGTTAGACTGCTTTTATAGTTTGATCTTAAATCAATTTTCCATAAAATTTGCAACTACTGACAGTTAAATAAAAAGAAAAATCAGATGTTTTTCAACCATTAAATGTTTTCCCTTTTAGTAGGAATGACTTAAAGTCTGAAGGCCAGAAAAGAAAAACATCCTTTTCTCTTCTTGCCCTTGTTTGCTGCCAAACGACAGCTGTGTTCACTTTATTATGAGCTCAGAACACCAAAACAAAGCTCTTTCTGCATCGTTGCAGGGTGTACAGATGGAAGCTCTGCCATACAAGGACAAAGAATGCGACTTTCAGGGGAGACCTGAGTGAATCAAACACTTTGAGTCACTCCTGGTGTAAAAACAGGACAGATTTCCAACTCCTGCAGATCGGGGCTTGTTTCACCGACGTTCTTACATTTTGAAATATCATGCAACTATTATAAAGCATTTTCCTGTCAGATAATAATAAAGATGTAAGACATGTGCCTCTGAAAGGCATTTAAATATTGTTTGAGTACTTATTGTTTGAAAAATAAAAAACTTAAATACTTTGTCTTCTTGGAAGATTAACACAGACTGCCTACAGTACAGCCTACAAATAACCTCTTTTGTCTTTTCCAGATTCTTAAAATGTACCAAATGTAATGAAATAATATTTTATTGCTCAGGCCAAAATAATTTCAACAAACGTCCATCTTAAGTATCCACAGCAAGAAGGCCTTCATTACTGCAAGTGACAGGTGGTTATTTTTAGGTCATACTGTGTGTATAACAAGGCTTTAGACTCTTAAAGACCGTCTGTTTTCATCAAGACCTCTTACAACCTCGGTATAGGACACCGTTAAGCAGGAAAGTTTAGGTGAGCAGCTGCCGGATCTCTCTGTGAACGTAGCACAGGAAGTCCATGTAGGAGGCGCCGCCGTGCAAACCTTTGTCCTCCACCAGGAACTGACGGAACAGCATCTCTGGTTTGTCTTTCTGCCTGACGATCTGCAGCTGTGCAGACGGGAGAAAAGAGTTAGATATGAACGCAACGACACACTGTTCCCGTTATCTTTGCCTAAACTGAAAACTCCATGATGGTTTAAGGGTTTCAGGTAAAATGAGAAGACCTCTGCTGTGATCATTCTTTTATCATAGAGGTAAATTCAAAGTGCTTCGCAATTATTTAACCTGTTTTAACCTCTTAAAGTGTTTTGTTTTTTACAGGGATTGTATTTAACAAAGTGCAAAACAGCTTGATTTTACATAACTTTAAACTAATATATAAAATTTGTGCCACTTATTTGTATCAAAGCCCTTTTTTGACACAAAAAGTAAAATCTAATTAAACCCATTATTTTCACCTAATAAATGGTGGCCAGGGTTTAATTCAATCTAGGTTTAAATCCAGCTTTTCTGTAAAGGCCCAAGATGTCTTTAACACAAATATATAATATGAAAGGTGGAAAAACAAATGGAATCGAGCTGAATACAATAATCCCACAGTGAAACACGGCGGTGGTTTGGTCTTTTTCTTCAGCAAAGGCAAGAAAACTAGTCCGTGTTTATGAGGGCAAAGACATTAGTAAAGTCTGGCTGTAACCACAAGAAATGGTTGTTCTTCAAAGGTTTGACTAAAAGAGATGCATACAATTATCAGCCACACCTTCAAGATATTGATAAGTAAAAATATCATTGCTTTCTACAAAAATTAGATTAATTAATACATTGTTTATTGTAATAAGATGACAAAATGAGAAAAAGCTTAACTGGTACGGCTACTTTTTCTAGATGCTAAACTAACTGTTACATGTTTGATGTGATACCTGGGTTCAGTGACGTTCTTTGGATAATCTGAATTTGTGATTAATGCAGCTAATAAGGCTTCCACTGAACATGTAATACCTGATGACTTCAGTTGGGTTATTTCCAACATGCATTATCATATTTTTATATACGTCAGATTTATGTCATGTTGAAAGAAAATCTTACTTTATGAGGGTCCCAGGATCTAAAAAGATCCTGGGTTTAAACCGTCAGGAAGCCTTTCTCATCGATAAATTCAAGGTACAAATTCTACCATTATATTCAGTTAGTTTAAGAGAGGAGTGGACAAACTTCTACTAATCCAAAAACTGATTGTTTCACAGTAAACTTTTTGTTATGAGATTAGTGTTTTAATTCACTTTAGAAACTTCCTGTGAACCAGTTTGCTTTCACTATTTGGAGCTTTAAAAACTGTGACCTCTGACATTCCTTGGATCCTAATTTTAGTTGGACAACAGCTTTAATTTTATGACCAAGGCCAAAATAGTATAGTACAGATCAGCGCATGCTCACGTTCCTGAATGGACCAATCAAAGCCCAGAGATACATTCCAATTAAAATTCAGTGGTAAGAATTAAAAACTGGTGTTAACAGATTCTGTCTATGATCTGACATGTAGAGAAAAATGAGAATTGGCAAGAATTTCAGACTCTTGATGTGCAGTTAGTTCGGGTGAGAGAAGTGTGGGAGGGAAATGCAGCATGTTACTGCTTCATTTCTGTTACCTTCATGGAGTTTGGCCTCTTGTCAAGCAGCTCACCGATGATGGATCGGACCTTCTTGGACAGCGGGTTGTCCAGCTCTGGCAGGGTAAACTAAACACAAAAAGCAGGTTCAACTTAAAAAAAATGCTTTCTTATACTAAATAAATGTTCTGCAGGAGCAGAGGAGTCATTGTCTGGCCTGCAAATGATTCTTCAACCAAAATAATGTTTCGTTTTCCCACATTCAGAGATGACCGAACTGTTTCCTCTTGAGTGGAATTCAATGATTTCTCACCATGTGTCCTTGCTGCAAGTGGGCGAGGGAGGGTGCATTGAAGAGGCTCTGGATAACATCTGGTGGGCACGCCTGGCCCAGCCACAGGAAGATGGAGTACCCGTTCTCCAGCAGAAACATGCCGGAGTCGGTGAGACGTTCTGCAGAGCAGCGGACCGGAGCAGGCACCACCTCACTACTAACGTCTACGTTGTGCTGGGAGACAGAAACTACAGTTAACTGCTTTGTTTAAGGCTTAAACTCTATTTTTTTGATCAAAGAACCGGTGACCATGAGCAGTTTGTCTTCTCATGCCTACCAGCGGGACGAGGCGTGGGTAGAGCTGCAGCTGGGTGTCCTCCACCCCCATAACCATCACTGACAGCCGTTGGTGGGCCCTGTCATCTGTGGAGAGCTCAGTGCTGCCCACTAGAGGAGCTGTTTTCATCAGGCTGTTCATGTAGACTGGGAAAACTTTCATGGAATCAGGAAGGATCAGCTACAGACCAGAAAAACAGACTTAAACAGAAGTTTTTTTTTATGACAAAAAACAAAAAAAAACATTTTTTTTCATTTCTCTGACCTGGCTGGCAGCTGAGGGGCTGGCACAGTTCTTTCTGTAGCAGGCCAACATGTGGGCCGTCTGGTTGACCAGGATATCCCTGACGTTCTTCACCGGTTGGTTCAGGATGGCGCGGTACGCTGAGAGGACAGCAGGAAGTGTTAGAGGATCCTGTTACTGCTGTAAACATTCTACTAGCGTATCTTAAAACCGCTTTGAACAAATGTTGGAAACAAGGACTGAATAATTAACCGATGCTGTGAGCAGTTCTCAAAGAACAAACTTAGGTTGAGTTTTCTTTCACATTTAATCCAGTTTGAATAATTAAGAGTCACACATTCTGTCATCAAGGTACAAATATTTACAGGAAATTTCTTCCAACCTGCTTTGATACAAATCACAGGCTGATATGAAATAAACCAACTAAAACTGATCAAAGTTGTTCTTGTTTGAAAGACTGCTTTGGAAACCTTTTTCTGATGATTTGAGCAGCTTAAACTCTCTGAATGCGTTTGGTTTTTGCTGCTTTCCAATTAATAACTGAGCTCCAGTTTGTTCTGTGCTTATCAGCCCATGTGAGTTTTACTGGGATACATTCTTCACAGGCTTCACATTAGATCGGTTTTCATCCTGTTACCTGGAGGACTTTTCAACTTTCCACCGTTTTGTTTTTACCAAACCAAAGCTCACCTGATTTGGCAAAGAAGTTGATGAGTGAGTCGGTCTCGCAGCTCTTGTACAGCTCAGACAGCTGCGAGGTGCAGTTCAGGCTGAGGTTGTGGATGCGGAGGCGTCGCTGCCCGCCGATGGTGGTGTACAACAAAGCACACTGGGAAAAAGAGAACAGTTACAAGTTTTCAACACCAACCTCAGTGTGTTCAGCAGGTATGGCTTCTTAAATGTGTACCTGTATAAAAGCCCCCGCCTCCTCGCTGAGTGTGTCATCGTGCTTGAACTCCACAGTCACAGCCTTATCACAGTCCACAGCTGCCATCTCTACGTCTGTAGTGTTGTTCATGTAAATGCCCCCAAAGAAGTCAGTAGCTCTGAAGCCTGGGGGAAAACAAAATCACATACAGAACATTATATTCAACTCTGGACACCGACTGGGCAGACAAATCATAAAGGGACATATTTTTGTTGGTTTTTTTACCTGTACTGGTACGAACTCTCATTACAGCATCAAATCCAAGGCTCTTCTGTAAATCTTTCCTCAAGTCTCTGAGGAAGTGCTCTCCATCTGTCTCCACCTGCCAGCAGATGGCACTATTGTCACTATTTGCTTTGATTTGATTAGGATGAATCTTATAATCATTTAGCTTTATTTATTTATGTATTTCTAAAAAAAAACCTGATATTTGATGGGACTCCTTTGAAAGAGTGAAGAGCCCATGAACATTAATTATAGCGCAATTCCTTCCATTAAATATGGTAACAAATACATGAAGCAAAAAGGAAAACCATAAATAGAACAGAAATGTCTAATACCAACAGAACGATCACAGTTCAGCTCTGCATAAAGGAATGTTTAACAATTGCTATTCATTATTGAGCATTTTGTGCAATTAGTGGAAAAAGGCCCGTCTTTAAGTTGCCAGTTGATTTGGTTCATTTGCACACAGTTAACCTAGTTGTGAGAGCAGAGATGTTTAGTTTTTTGTTTTGTTTGTTTCTGGTATGTAAACGTACAAATGAAACCAAGCAGTCATGGTATATTTCAGAGACCACTAGCAGCTAAAGTTTTACACTGATGCACACATTTCAACAGAAGATTCTTATTGATAAAATTCATTGTTCTGAATTGTTATTGACAGTTTACTATCATAATCACTAACAATAGAACTCAGTCATAATGAAAGTAAGTGTGTAGCCATATTGTGCTTCAGAATAAAAGGACTTCAGATATTTACAATACCAAGAAACTCCACTAGAGGGCAATATACAGGCTATTGGGGTGAATTTCACTGATACACACAGTTTTATTGAATATTTGAGCTTATTGCCTCCTATGTGGGTTCCTGTTGCAGGACTTTTTATGTTTGAGTTGTCTGTCCCTCTGAGTTGAGCAGATTTTTTCTTTTTTTAATAATTAGCTCATGTTTCCGTAATGTTTTTAAATTCCAAAATGATTTAAGTTTTTTAGAACATGTGATCGTAAATATGTTCACAGGATAATCTAATCCATTCAGCATGAGGAAATATGAGGCTAAATTTTATAGGAGGGGTGAAAAACAATTGAATTTAGTGATCAAATGTTTAACTAGAGTATACAGCACATAAAATATGCCATCACCTGAGACAAATAGTCGAGTGACAGTTTTAATTTCAGTTGTTTCAAAGCTGGTTCTAGTCTTACTCTGCAGCAATTCCTCCTCCTGACTGAGCATAAACAAGCACATAAACTGGGCACAGTTATTCATCTGGCTGCACATGCAACAAATGCTTTGTTACAGCATGAATTCTAACACTCAGCAGAAAGACAATCCTCAGGGTTGCAATCTGTGTCTTGAAAACTCATTTGGCAACATTGAGAAGCAGGTTGGCTGAAATATTTACCTGGAAGTTGTTGTACTTGTAGATGGAGCCTCCGGTGTGTGAAGGCACGTCTCCCATGGTGGCCAGGTCTAGGTACTGGCTGGGGAAGACAAAGAGGTCAACGCAGCATCCTTGTGCCACACAGTCTTTTGATAGCTGCTCATACACTCCTTTCTGAGGCTGGAACAGAGTCTATGTACGGAAAAAAGAAGCGTTTGGTAAATCATTGTCCCTTGAGGAGCACTGTCAGATAGTAAACAGACTTTAAACTAAACAGAAACACCTTGGACATCTGAAAACAAGTCAGCTCACCTTCTCCTTGTCAGTGTTGACCAGCTTTTTGTCATCTCTGTTCTTCAGTTTACCAGGAGCCTCGGCAGTAGGCATAGAAGAATGAAAGATGAAGAGCTTCCCACTGCATTCTGCTGCCTGGGTGGACGATAATATATTATATGTTTACAGATTCTACACAAGTCTTATTGTTTTGTAAAATATGTGCAAAACATCCTGTACTAAGCAAACGGATAACTAAATAATTTAGTTCTGCAGTGTTCTGTACTGTCTTTACCGCTTCAGAATGACAGATAACCTGATCTTGCATCAGTCTGTTAGCTTTAACTAAACACAACAAAATAACTGTATAAAGTGCAATGAAAAAGTACCGGTATCCCTGAAACATCTTACATGTTTAATCACCTTATCAAGTTCAGCCTGTGTTTGTATGCAGACCCCTTTAATCTAAAACGGGTTTAGGTGATAAAACAACATCAAAGGGTCAAAAAAATTAAACAGAGCCTTGTTTAAGGTCATCATCTGAAAATGCTGCAGGGCGTGGGGTTGGCGCACGGCAATCATCTACAGAACAGTGATGGACAGGGAGACAGATATAACAAGTACTGCTGGTCATAAGCCATGAAGGGAACCTTTAAATGGTCAATAGCACTGATGTAGAGGACAGTATTCTGGTCAGATAGGAGCAAACCTGAGCGCTTCAGCCTGGGAGAACTTTACACATACACAGAAACACAATCCAGTGTAAATTAAACCCAAAGAGGTGCATTTAAACGTGTGTGTTGACAACAAGTGGTGCTAACCTTAAATGCCTCCACTCCAGCTTGGATTACGGGGGCAAAGACCGTTTCGCTCTCGTTGGTGTCTGCAAACATGTCAGGGATCTGATCCAGGAGGCTGAAGAGAAGAGAGCAAAGATTACAAGCAACAGATGGACCCTTTTCAGCAAACACGGCTGTTCCTTTGAAATAAGTCCGTTTTCCATTGGACAAGTTTCCGCAAAATAACTTGCAGATTACAGATACGACAACAACACACTCGGTCACTTATCCTTCAACTCATTTTTCAGATAAAGGATGATTCTTACTTGTAGATAACAGCCCTGGAGTCCTGGTAATTAACGAGGAAGCCGTCAAGTAGTGGGACGAACATCTCTGCTGTGTCTGACACCACCATCATCTGTGGCTGGGCGAGAGCGCTCTTCACATTGTAGAAGTGAAGCACCTTGTTATAAGTAACAAAGCCCACTTTTATTGCAGAGGTCTCTGCTCCATCCTCCCTGGAGTCAGAATACAAATTAAAAAAAAACTAATTCATTAAATTAAAATAAATAAAAAAAACACATGAAAGATTTGTAGAAGGAACTAAACCTCAACCAGTACCAGACTAGCTGCAGTTGATGGATAAAAAAAAAAAAGAATTTGTTGACAAAAATTGCTAAAAATGTTCTTAGATGGATTCGTTTTCAGGGTTATTAAGAGGATTTTTTCTTTATCTGTACCATTCTGGTTCACTTAATAGATAGAAGAAAATAACAAAGCTGATCAAAACGTTATTCATTTATGAGAGCGGGTGGAACGTCTCTTGATATGCGACTCTGGCAAATATCAGAAACAGGAATAAATTTGCAAAAGTTTGAATTTTGGTGGATTGTCACTGATCCACACAGATCAGCTGATCGTCCAAATAAAATATAGATACAGACTGAAATATAAACAATCCTGGTTAAAACTATGACCTCTTAAAAGCTGAAACAGGGGCTTCATATCCACACTAAACTTAAGTCAACGCCACCGTAGGATGATTCTGACTAGAGGGAAACCCCGACTACAGGACTGCAGCTCATCAGATAGAACAGCTAAAACACATTTTTTAGAAAAAAGCTTCCAAGCTAAAAGGACATCAGTTTGGAGACACTGAAGCTGCATTTCAGCTATGGTTTCTTGATTCTGTTTTCCTACAGAACTCTAGTTATATATCCAACTGAGAAGTTAGAGAAATGGATCCAGAATAAACTCAGACTCGAGTGCTGGACTCTTCTTTATAAAATTCGCTCCAGCTGTGTGATGTATAATCATCCCAGAATGGAAAGAACAAGGTCCAATAAATTATATTAAACTTAATATGACTCATGCCCATGAGTGTATGAAAGCAGCTGGAGCCAAACATTAAATTACAAGTTAAGATTTTTAGTAAATCTGACTTTGAAAACCTCTGATTTAAAGCTGCGTGAGGCGAAACAGAGAAGAACCCGGCTTAACCTTGAGTTCGGCTTTACTGTCAACCATTGTTTTGTTTAACAAAAGGACCATCCAAGTCAAACAGGAAAGTATAAACATCCCAGCAGGACTGGAATATGATCCAAGATGGGTTTGTTTGTTAATGTTAAGACTTCATCTGAGAGGATATTTGTCATTCATCTACACAGGAAACAAGAACCTATCTATCTCTCTGTTCCAGTCAGCATAGTCACTTATGCATGAGCTTAAAGCGATCCAGAAGAAAGAAAGAAAGAATACGATTTGTACAAAGCTTTATTAAATATTCATAAAGTGAGGTGTGTTTTAGGATGAAGAAACTGCAACCTTTTTACCTTTTATAGAACGTATGACCAAACTTACTAAAAAATATCAGGGGAGCTAATGATGAGCTGTTTGCTCAAACCATCAAATAATGAAGGCAGGTTTGTTTTTATCAACAAAGCCTCTTAAATTAATTTATCATGAAGAAATTCAAAGTGAACTCAGAAACAAGCTCTTATCTGCATAATGTTTCTAACATCATCCAAGCAGCGAATGTTGTTGCTGGCACTTAAGCATTTAAGGAGTAACCTGGAGAAGTGCACGCTGTTCTCAAACATAAATCAAACCCCCCCACCCCCATTGAGGGTGGCCTTTTTTTCAGATCTGCTTTTTATGCTTTAAACGATACTGACACCTCAACCTCGATGAAACTTTTACTTTAAACAGAGAACAAACCTTTATATTGATGTTTATTAGAGAAGCAGTCGTTTTCTTCCCTAATGAGTCACATTGGGAGAGCTGTAGCCCATCTCTGTTCGACAGAATAAGTAGTATTATGGTGTGTACCTGGGCAGGTTTTCCAGCAGAGTCTTGAGCTCATCACATATCAGTTTGACCAGTCCGCTTTTGATGTTAGTGTAGGACACATCAATCATAAAGATATAGGCAGGAGGATTGGGTGGCTTGTTGTTCTGGAAAAAAATAACAATTTCATTGCAAAGATATGATCAACATCTCATTTAAAAATGATTTCCTCTTTCCTCATCAACATGTTGACATTTTTTTTCAGTTCATTAAAATACACACATGTTTGCAACATAAAATATATCAAATTTGAGTATTCTAAAAGTTGAAAATAGGTCTTGGTAAATAGCAGGATCGTTACACGTTAATTTAATCTGATTCGTCTTTTGTAGGTTTGTATTTTTTTCCCACATTACAACAACAAAACTCAAGTGTTTTATTTGAACTAAAAGTGACAGACCAAGACAGACAAAGCCCTGTTGGAAGGTGAATCACTGACCTGCTGGTTTCAAACTTTGTGTAGCTTCTCCCACCACTTTCTAGCTGGTATGGGGTTCAGATTCCACAATATATTGAGTTTTTTATAAAGGCCAAAAACATATTTTTTGTGTCCTCTCACTGTCGTCCCCATATTATGTTTCTTGCCTCCTTTCTCAACCTCTGTCAGCGTATTTCAGTACAACAGGCCCCTATGTTCAAATTTTCTCCACTACTCTGAAATTCAAGGACTGACACCTGGGTTCGATCTACGCAGTTTCACCACAAACACTCATTTGGCTGAAATGTTAAAAATGGCACAGAAATTAGGGCGATACGCCGACATGATGAGTGCAACAGTCCAATAACATTCTCAGTCCCTTCACAGCATCAAAGTTTTCTGCCGGGGCCTGAGCGCCAAATAACTTATTTTATTCATGTAACTGGAGCTTCTCTCTTTGCGAGAGCCTCCGCCCATCACTGCAGCCGCATCAGCACAACATCTTATTGCATCGATCTACTGGTTTGCATATTACTAGTAGATATAAGCATCGGAAAAACATTTGAAAACATATCTTTGTGGTTATGACACTTGAGTTAAATGGGTGGAAGATAATCAAATGCCAGAGGAGACAGATAAAACAGGAGGGACTGTGAGCCCTGAGGATAAAGGCTGAGTGGCCTCCGTTACAAATTTAAACTTTCGGGGATGATGAATTTAACAGTCCTCTGGAAAGTTCTGCAAGCTTTCAATATTCTTTTTTTTTAACCTTAAAGTGCTTCAGACCTCTCCAAGTTGGATTGAGGCTAATTTATACTCTATTTACACATCAGGTGACTTCTGAAGGTGAACAGTTGCTGTGGATAGGATTTGGTAGTGTGAAAGGAGGCTGAATACATATGGATGTCACAATGAACAGATTTTCATTTGTACAAGTTCTCAACACGGACATTTTGTTATAGTTTAACTTCTAGAGTTGTATCTGTGTTTGACAGGTTCAGCTCTTTTTCATTTGCTGAACACAAAGTAAAAATAAATCACTGCAGTGACTCTGCTCTGCCAACTAACTTGAAGCTGTGTTTGTTGTTTATATTAGCAACAGTCCTCATGGGGACACAGTTCTTTTGTTTCCCCATTGCCTTATGACTATACTGAGCTCAATACTTTTTCCCCACAACCATCTGTTATAGTCAGACTAATCCGTATAATGAATGTTATTTCTATAATGTGTTATTTTTTGGTTTGACAGTAATGTTTACTAATCAGTGCCTAAAATCAGCAATAAATAGAAAAACCATTGATGAAATCAGGCGTTTTTTGGACCTCATCCTATCTTTGTTTTTCCTTCTGTGTGCTGAATAACAGCAGACAGATCTCTTGCTGTGTACCTTGCAATAATCAAGTGTGGCAACAAACTCATAGGATCCCAGGGAGAGCTCAGGCCTCTCGTAGAAGTCCACCCTACGGCCCATGTGGTCCAGGTGTTGGAAGTAGAAGACCGGCACTGGATGAGCGAAAGGAAAAAAAAATGACTTCATTTTTCTATTATTGTACTCCACCTTATTCTAATATGTACAGTTGTCCTTTGATCGCATCATACCTTCATTGACACAGTTGCAGAAAGCGCACTGATAGCGACGGCCTCCATCAATGAACTGCATGTAGGGGCACATGTAGGCCTTACATCGATTGCAGCGGATCGGGCCGGCCTCACCGTGATTGGCAACATACAAAGGAGTCTGAACAGAGGGTGGAAGAAACTTTTGTTATATGTTGTTTTGTTTTCAGATGTTTCTATACATTTTAAGCCCACATGGATTGTGAAGTTTTATGACACCAAAAAATTCTTACAAAGAAAACATCTGTTTTTTTTTTTTGATGAGAACACAGTCCTGTAAAATTGACTGACAACATTTTCAAAGGTTTTCACCAAAAGAAATGTTAGGTATGAATTTTAAAGACTTAATACTTTGTAGAACCACCTTCTCATGGAGTTTTCTGGCTTTATATGCAGTGAAGCTGTGCTTTTGGAAGTAGAACGTCCACCCCAGGGTATTTTGCTGCCTCCAACAGGTTTTCTTTCAAATTTTTTATGTAATCCATGTAAGCCACCCCCATGTTAAACCAAGGCTTCCGTGTGTTCAGTGTGAAATCCAAGTTTGATTTTTTTTTTTCCAGTTTAATTTCGGTGACATTGGATAAGAACATATTAGTTCATATTAAGTGTGTCAACTATATGCAAACAGGACCTTTCATGAATGCTAGATTTGTGGAGTTAATAATATTTTTTTTTCTTCCAGCCTGTTTCCCTTTTCAACAGGTTGACTGAACGGTGTTCTGTGAGATACTGCTGCTTTTGTAATCTAACCCAACTTTAAACTAGAGCACACCGCCATCGTCAGGGCAACCATCAAAATTCACTAAAGACTCGCGAAAAAAGAGAAATTAAAACTGCTTTAAATAAGATTACGTGCTACTTGAAAAATGAGACTTCTCAGTTTTTTACAGATGTTTCTAGATTCACAGATTAGAGCAAGTTACATAATGTCACACTCATGCCCCGTAGGAGGATATTTGATCTGATCCTATTTGATTTCTTTTCTTTTCTTTTTTTTTGTTTAAACCACCTTTGTTGTTTGGTTGCCCTAGCAGATCTAACATTAAGTGAACAGTCTAGGAGCCAGATGAGGGAAAGCTAACATTTCCTAAAAAGGTCATGTAATGGCTTGGACAGAGTGAGTGGAGGGGGAAAACATCTCTTCTTTCAATAATTATTTAGGAAGAGGTTACTCACAGGACAAATTAGCTCAGTTAGAACAATGAAGGATTCTTTGGAATCTGCCAATAGGTTCATTTGCTCAGTATGGAAAATAGCATTTAAATAAAACCAACTTTCAAGCTCTATATGTCACCAAAGCAGAAAGAGAGCTTCGCTTTCCTAAAACGTGAAACTGATAAAGGAGAAAATAACATGTTTTTGAAGACTGTATAATTTAGAGCTCATGCAATAATCTCCAAAAAAGATTTTCTTTTCCCTCTGGATCTCATCAGCAACTGTTGTAATGCAAAAGAACATTTCAAACACACAAAACTGTCCAAGAAAAGACGAGCTTAGTGTTTGATAAATGCTTGACCAAGATCAAAACATTTTCATTCAATGGAAAACATTCGATTTTTGTTTTCGTTAGTTGTAACTTTATCTTCCTTCTCTATTTGATGGTCTGGATAAAACGGAAGCTTACCTCATTTTTGGGCAACTTAGCAAATGGTTTAATGATGGAGGCTAGAGGCACTTGGCATTGTTTGGCCAGCTCAGTGGTGCAGGGCAGGGTGTAGGTCGTGCAGCGTATAAATCTTGGACTGGCGTTCCCTAAAATCAACAAAACATTTCAATATTTTACAGAAACTGTAATATTGCTTCAAACATTGCCCTCGAAATGACAAGAACTGTTGTTCCAACTTGTAGACTATTTATCACGGTCAAAGAGGGGTAGCTAATTATACAGGCACTTGTAAGCAATTTCATTTTACCAATCTCTCAGTAATTACCACCTCATGACTTTTTAAAAAGATTTATTTACTTAGAACTAGGCTGAGAAATTAACTGCTTTTACAATGTAATTGCGATTTAATAAAACACACTTTTCAAATTGCAGAAGCTCTCAGTTTTGACCCCATCAGGTTTAACTTGAGTAACACACTGACCTTCTCACTGCAGCCCTGTAAGAAAGCTCATTTACTCAACTAAATTGAGAAGAAGTGCAAACTCTTCAGAGAAAAGCTAAATAGTAAACTTGAGCTCCAAAGGGAATATTGCACACTGTGCTTCACTACAAATAGACAAGGTGATCGAATATAATTCAGGAACGCTCTATATCATTGGTTTTAGTAAACTTTCCAAAAGAATTAAGATGTGTGTTTTATTTTAATGTAAAAAGACTTTGAAAACGGACACTAATATATAACAGCATCATGAACTATTTTTGACCTCACTTCTGCAAAATAAAATTTACCTTAATGATCTTTTTAAAGTGGAATCCTTTACAAATTCTAAAAAGCTAACAATACAAAATGATTGGATATTTGTGTAGGTTAAAAAAAAAGAAGAAATCTTTAAATCTTACCGCAGGCCTCAACAACACTATGAGAGAAAGTTTACATTCTACTGCCTTTAATTCTAATGAAAAATACGTCAACAAAATCCTTGTAAATTATTACTTGCATCCTGATGACAAAACCTTTGCTCTCACTCTATTATTAAAAAGCATTAATGGAGTGAAATCACACTTATTACCGTTACATTTCAATTCACTGCATTAATAGCATTATTGGCCTTAATTATGAGGAGCTACCCTCAAGGGTTTAAAGCTCCAAATCCCTGCTGGATGCTGATTTAGCACTTTAACAATCATTTGAAATTAGTAAATTCAAATTATAATAACTAAAAACGAGCATCCGACTTAGACCAAAAACATTTTTGATCGTTTAATCAATGAAATGCAAACCAAATCTGCACAGACCAGTAAATAGAATAGTGATCTCCGATTATTGCAGATATTGTTACCTTGATCCTGAACTGTGAAGTCTGTGGTGACGAGCGGTGGGACCTGTCCTCTGATGTTTGTGCTGAACACCTGTCCTCCTAGCCTAGCTTTGTCATCTTCAATAACTTGGGTCT
The DNA here is from genome assembly GCA_034780135.1 of Jordanella pulchra. Lineage (NCBI taxonomy): Eukaryota > Metazoa > Chordata > Actinopteri > Cyprinodontiformes > Cyprinodontidae > Jordanella > Jordanella pulchra. The sequence goes on along the minus strand of JAUZNJ010019677.1, from coordinate 947 downwards.
AAAACAAACAAGTTAGAGATTAAAAAGCTTTGTTAGTAATCATTTAAAATAAAATATAACATTTTAAAAAGAGGTCGATTTGGGTTAGAATAAAAATCACAGCAGAAATTATAGAATAGAAATAGTGTTTATAGAGCAGGTTGAGATTACATGATATATAGTCTATGAATACTCACTATGCTGGGTATAGAATCAGGGTCCAGTTTTTTCTGAGGTGGACCAGCAAGTGGTCCTGGTGCTCCAGGAAAGCCCCCTTGCATGCCTGGCTGAGGCCCAGACATGAGTCCCCCAAACTGACCTGCACACGTATCAAATGCACAATAAGTACAATATAAAATAAACAGGCCACCACTATAGACTTCTGATTAATATTTTATTCCCCTTTTTGCATTTCATATCATCCTTTTGGAAGCAGATACGGACCAAAATAAAACACCTACAATTTGTTTTGTTTTTTTATGGAATTCTAACAAGAAAACTTGCATCAATCAGGACTCATTTAAAATCAATACTAGGATGATGACGTTAGCTTATACTAAACACAAAATGACAAAGAAAAAAAACATGACTTTCCCTCCACTTTGGATAAAACCTAAAAATGATCCCCGAGCCCTTTCGGACTATCAGGACAGCCACTGCACTCTACACAGATGGTTCCCTGCTGCTTTCTCAGCTGTGCGTATCACACCTGTAACAATGCATTTCCTAAATATTCTGGTAAATGTTCCATTAAAAACTAACTTTTTCCTTTATCAGTCTATGTACAATTTGGAGATGTTTGCACTTTACCACAGCTTTAAAGCTTATTCTGTGCCAGTGCATCATTCACCTATCTCTATATATGAGGGGCTTGAACATGATACTGTATGTATTAGCGTGGGAATTGGCAGAGGTGGATAATCCCTGCCTAATTTTCCTTCATTCTGCTCATTAATCAGGTCATTAGC
>JAUZNJ010019676.1:29905-42874 GCA_034780135.1 Jordanella pulchra | reverse complement strand
ATCATCATCTGCTCCTTTCTGTTGCATATTGTCCTCTGTCATCATTGGGTAACATGTCTGTCTGCACTAATTTTCCTTAACATGATTCTGCCTGTCTCCCATCCTGGATGCAGCTCTTTCTGCATGTTCAGGTTTGACTGATATCATTTCTGTGCTGTTTTCTGTCTCTTTATAGTATTCCTTATCTTGCTGTGCATGCTATGCATGCAAAAGACGTGCAGATCGGCCCCGACTGGTCCAGCAACAGCAGACACCAGAAGGTTACTCCTGAAGGAGATAGATTCGATGTTGGGCCACCTGGTAAGAAGCTGATATTATTTAAACACTTTACCTTTAAAATTTTTGGTCATGAAATGCAATTTCTACTTTGGATAGATCTTTCAAGATAAAATGGCCTGCATGTTCTCATATATTATTCAGGTGTAGCTTAAGTTTTATTGATTTAGGTAATTTCATTTAAATTAAACTTGATTCTTACAGAGTGAAACATTTCTTTCCTTAATCTTTGACCATCTTGATTATCATGGTTTAGAGATCATGAACAAACAAAGAACCATTAGAAAAGGTTTTTAATTTGCATGCCTGCATTATTGTACATCCATGAACTGTGCAGTGAGAAAACTTCTCGATAGTTGATGTTTCTTCTACATGAATTAATTCATCAATGCAGCATGAAGGTGGTTCCGCTGAAGCAGCCCTGGCTGCTTTGACAGATGCTGTCGGGTCATTGTTCACTCTCTCTTCTTTTTAATATTATTTCATGTTATACAATTTGGAAATTATATTAAAAAATAGTAGCAACAGACAAAAATATATTTATATAAAATACACTTGACTGTGACAAAATAAAATTATTTTATGCTGCTGTTTTAGATCATGTAGGTCAACAATTTTTTTGTAATTTACTTAAACTAATGAAGTTGCCATTATCAGATTTGTGTTTAGTAAATATAAATCATATAAACATTGTTCTTTAAAATGCATAAGCTGTAATACTAAAACATCTCCCTCTAATCTTCTGTACCCAGCAGGATGTTCCAGAATTGGACAACATGGACGACTGGCTGAAGCAGCAAAATAATTCAACCATTGGATGTCTTATGCTGAAGCTCCCAGAGAAGATCCCTGAGCTGTCAAAAAGTCTGAAAACATCCGCCGAATACATCGAGGACATAGAGAAGCCACGGATTAGTCTCAGCGCTCAAAACTGTAGCCTTCAAAAATTTGAAACAGAACCATATAGATCTGTAAAATCTTTTCTCCAGCATGTAAAAGCTTTATTTACAAACTCAAAAAGGTAATCATGTCTTTATGCTGTTGCCTTTCTTTTTTTGAAAGGCAAATTAATGTGTTTTAAAATGATAATTAAAAAACCAAATGCTATTTATTAAAAATAAAAATTAGAAACATATTCCACTTGTATTTATTGTGATCAAAGTTTTAAAACAAGTTGCATATAGAACCTCTGTGAACTTAAAAGCACTCATCATACAGAACAAAAGATATTTCTTAAACATTCTTTGCAGACACACTGGAAGAACACGTATATAGATCCCATCAGCAGACATGATGTACAAACAAACAAAAGGACAAAAACAAGCTTTACAGAAAGGGTAACTGAAACTGGAAGCACACCCTTGTGTAAGAATCAATTTAACATCCGACTACGAATCAGGAAAACCTGGAGAAATCTTTTAATTAAACTACACCACAGAGTGGGATAATAATTTGACAAATGTTGTTAGGTTGGCAAAGAATAATCTGAAGTATGAGTTAGTTTCATTTCAGAAATAATTATTTTAAGTCCCCATGAACACAATTTTCAGCTTCATTGAACTTTGAGGCACAGTCTCTGATCCAACCGCTACTATTGAACTAAATGTTGTTGGAAATTCAAAGATGAATAATAATACATTTGATCAAGAAAGTAAGCTGATTCTCAGAGGAGACTCGTGAGCAAAATATCCTCCCCTGGTTCGCTTCAATCGAATGTTTCACAATCCTCACTTGCCAACAAGCCACATCTCTTAACGAGACAAATTTGTTATCTACACTAAAAGACTTAATACACATTCAAATAAACACAGATGTTGCTTCTGTAAACTGCAATGTTCTGCAGAATAAAAATAAAAACAATACAAGATTCACATCTGAAAGAAGAGTTATGAGAAAAAGAACGACATCAGGCTGCAGCAACCACAGGCAAGGAAACTTTGACCATAAGGCTGATGTAGGTCAGATATGTTTGTCTGGAGTTTAACTCTAAACGGTCAATAAGACAAACCTGCGTGTCTATAATGCACTTTGTGGATGACCTGATCTCCTCCCTGATATGGCTTTTGTTCTGCTTCTTTGAGCCATTAATTAGTGTAACTACAAAGCTTTAAAAAAGCAAATGCTGTATTTTTAAACAACATGTCTGCAGAAGAGGGGAAAAAAAGCCCTTTACTTGTTCAGAACAATTATCTTCTGCAGATTTGTAGCCCTGAGTCAGCTAAAAGAAAACACCCCATTTTACAGAGTAGACCCTGCAATACTGAATGTAAATACAATCTAATTGTTCTGCATTGTACTGCTAGCTTTGCTCCCTACAAAGCACTTTATTATTGTTCCATCATGCTGTTCAAACATACAACCACTGCTGTGTTTTCCAGCTTGCACCTAAATCCAGGAGAATCATGCTTAAATTCAGAGTGGACGGAGCACGTATAAGATAGGCATGGGTCGGGTACTGTTTTAAAAATGTACTGCTTAAAAAAAAAAATAAAAAAATGAAATAAGAGCCAAAACTTGGCTCAACAACTCCTACCTTTAAAGTGACCTCAAGGTTTCCTCAAGGTTTGTGAAATGTAGGCTAATCTAGAACTACCCTTCCACCAAAAACCACTAGAATCTCTGCAGCCAATGAGGTGCGGACCAACCAGAGTCTGTTCAACCTGTTCATTACCTGCAAATAAACTAAAACTCCAGCTTTCATCCAAAAAATAGAAATAAAAATTGCTAATCTTTTTCTGGGTGCAAATTCATTCAGTGTTTCCCTTTTTAACTTTAAATGTTAACAGTAGAAAAACGCTTTCTAGAAGTCCAAAATGAAAACACAAGTACCAGCTTCAAAAGAAATATATTATATATATATTGCAATAATTATTTCTTAAAAGTACAAACTGTAATAGCTACTGCATTTTTTTCTCTGATCAGTCAGTAAAAACTGAACAAATGTATAACTGTTACATGAAAGTAAATGTAATCCAGCCCCATGTTACATTTGCTGTTTCACAGATTTATCTTTGGAAGGCACAGAGACCTTCCTGGATGTCCCGCAGGAAAATGTTCTGAGGGCTTTTGGGTGGCCTCCACTCCTGAGAGCACGGCTACACATCTGTTTTTGTTGCTTTCTCGATGGCTTCTGTAGGAAGTAGGGAGGGATCGCTCAGGATGGACGTGGTTGTGCAAAGCTGACGGAGTGTACTCAACACCACTGAGTGAAGAAGACAGAGAAAGGCAGATTAAGACAAAACCTCAATCAATACTTTTATGTCCCAGTGAAATCAGAAACTGATCACTCGCATTATAGTTGATTCAATAAATCCTCCATATCTACTGGTTTGCCTGAAAAAATTGAAAAGCCTTAATTCTCCCTTTAACTGAAGAAGCATCATTTTACACAATAAGGAATCAAACACTTTGAGAACATTTTAAAATAAGAACAATATCTCAGTGGCAGAGTTTTATGTTTTATAACTCAGCTGGGGGTTACTATTGCTAAAGATTTATCACTACTACACTCTTAAGAATGCACTTGTTTGGATATTTTATCGATTGCCCCTTGACAGATGGCGCTTGGTCATTTAGGGCTTTATATGTGAGGAGGAGGATTTTATCTTCTATTCTGGATATAACAGGAAGTCAATTGAGGAAAGTTAAGATAGGAGAAATATGATCTCTATTTTTAATTTTCATCAGAACTTTAGCTGCACTATTTTGGATCAGCTGAAGGCTTTTAACTACAGTTTGTTGACTTACTGATAGTAAAGAATTACAATAGTCCAGCCTTGAAGTAACAAATGCTTCTCAGAAACCTCTTAGATATGAGATTTAAATGTCAGGGTTCTTATCGATAAATAACACCAAGATTTTTTTACTTTATTATCTGAGATTAATTTATTTCCACCCAGAATAAGTGGCTGACTAATAATTTTATTTTTCACAAACTCTGGTCCAAAGACAATAACTTCTGTTTTGTCAGCATTCAGAAGCAAAAAGTTTAGAATGATCCAGGTTTTTATGTCTTCAAGACAAGTAATGGGTTAGTTTCATCAGGATTTATAGACAGATTTATATAGTGTCATCGGCATAACAGTGGAAATTAACCCCATGTCATCAGATATTTCTACCAATTAGGAGCATATATATAGTAAAGACAATTGGTCCCAGCAGTGATCCCTGTGGTACTCCAAAGGTAATTCTGGAGAATCAGGAAGATTTATCAAAAGATCATATGATAACTTTTAGTTGCATGTGAATGTGCTAAAAAAATTTTCTGCTAAATCATAACAAAAGAGAAGTAATGGTTTTTGAACCAAAGTAAGGGCATTTAAAAGTAGCACATAGCTTCAGTTAATCCAGCTCAAAAACCACCAATAAGGCCTGAAACCTGGGGGCAGGGATAGACTCAGACCTGAACCCTTAGAGGCCCATAAAGACAGGAACAAAGTCGGCCTTTTATCACCTTAAGAACATCGATGGGATTAATGGACCAATGTCTCAGCAGGACCTTGAAAACTAATTCATGTGTTCATCTTTAGTAGAATCGATTACTGCAGCGGTGTTTTCACAGCAGCAGTTGGTCCAGGATGCTGCTGCCTAGAAAACCTAAACACAGAAAAAAGTTCCTAATTGCTTTAAAAACCTGCTACAACAGTCTGAAAAGTTGATTAATAGTTGGAGACAGTGTTGGACAAGAATAAACAACACAAAGATGTGAGAGCAGGACGTTAGCTACTCCACTCAGTCCCGTCGCCGCATGTTTTCATTAAACATTAAGGATCTGTAAGTACAGTGTTGAGTCTCTCTCAAAGGTTTGTTGCAACCTTAATGATACCGTTAAGAGGAAGAATAAACCCAAAGTTCATCGGTCCTTGAGGGTCGTCCCACGTGGCCCTGAGACAGTTTTTATACCATGTTCGGTACCCATCCCTGATCTCAGGTAGCATAATGTGGTGCTTTTAATAACTCAAATAAAACAAATGTAAGGAAAACATGACGTTAGAAATCTTGCAAAGTTAATAGTTTTTTGGGCTAGCTATATCTGCTATATTTTTCTCATTATTCTTTCTTTCCCTTCCAACTTCATAATGATAAATGTGGAACATAAGCAGAAAACTTTAAGGACTTTGCTCCCAAAAAGGTTTTCTTTTTAATTATTTTTACTCCAATACACCAACACTGCATGTTAAAAAAAATGACTTATCAAAACACAAACATTGTTGCTCAACTGAGAAGCAGACGATCCAGGAAGTAACACTTTCACCTTGAAGAAAGTGTTAAATCTCTTCAAGCCGATATTGATCTCCTTATTTAAATCTTATTTAGAGGAGTATTAGGATAGAGCTGTAAGATAGAAGGCCGAGACATCCTCCAAGTCTCAGCTTCCAAGAAATCAAAGATATCTTTAGAAACAAATAACTGCAATCTGCATGATTTTGGGGAAATTTAACAACTGGGTTCATGCCATGTGGTTAATGACACATCAACCACAGAAATCCAACGATGGTGCAGAACTGAATAGGCAATAATGTAAATTCAGAAAGGAGGACTGATAAAAACTGATCTCTGCTCTGATGATGCATTTAACATTAAAAAAAAGAGAAAACATTAATATATATATAAAATAAAAAGCTAATTAAAAGAACAAAAAAAACAAAACAAACAAAAACAACACTTTAACATAATTCTCAAAAGAGGTTCTTGTAAAAAAAAAACAAAAAAAAACTACATCTTACGATCATGTCAGATCTAATTGATAAGAAACCTCATTTTAAATGATGAATCTTCCCAACATGTCAGGGTTCAATAGCAGATGACAAACATGGCCTTTGAAAACTATTCCCACCCACTTAACCTCATCACATTTTGACAAATTAGTACCACAAAATTACATTTGACCCAAGCATGCCAATAAATGTACTTTTTTCCTTCCCTTTTAAAATTCCCCCAATACTTAATACCGACGCACCTGAATTTACTCATTGCCGGGCAAAAATGTTGTTGCGTCACATTTTATTTAATCCTTGTTTTGTTTTATGGGGTTTAATGTGGTCAAAGCAAAACTGCGTAATCGATTAAAATAATTACTGATTAACATAATAATTAAAATAATAAAAATGGTTTTAAAATGCATTTCAAACAAAAACCTTAAGAGACAGGATACCTTTGTATCAATCAGATGGAAAAATCTTTTGCCCATACTTTGCTAAATAGCTGAAGTCAGACTGGATGGAGAGTCTCTGAGCATCAATTTTCAAGTCTGATGATTCTTAGTAGGATTTACATCGGAGCTTTGACTAGGCCACTTTAAAACATGATTTGTAGCTCTGACTGTACATTTAAGGCCAACGACCTGCTAGATGAAGATCCTCTTTCTCAGTCTCAAGTTTTGTAGTTTCCTTCCAGTACTGCAATGAATTGTAGCTCAGTCTTAACTCCCATCAACTCTTCATACCTTACCTTAGCATTTAGAAGAAACCCTTCTTCAGAGCATGATTCTAGCACATGCATGTTTTACGTTGAGGACACCATGTCCAGGCGTTACTCTCTCTAAAGAATTCAACAATTTGCCATATTCCCATAGCGTTTAAATCAGTGGATAAAACTACCAACTGTAAACAGATTCTCTCACCTTTTCTTTATTTATTCACAGTCACTAAAAGCAAATATCCTTCTGCAATTTAGCCTGCCAAGCCAGACTACTCTAAGCCATGTATACAAAATACTAGTCTGGAAAGGAGCAGGCAGAGATGGATTTTAAAAGGCTGGGCAAAGAGTCAGCAGAAACAAAAAACTAGGGATGGGATGCAAAAACATTAGTTTAAAAAGAAAAGCTCTTAGAGAAGCCAGTTGTTGAAATGTAACAATAAAAACAGCTTTTTAGGGACATAATAAAGGCATCAATAAAACATTGGTCCTTTGCAGCCATTAGTTTTATTACAATGGTTACAGAGAAGTGTTGTTGCATTGTGGGCCCGCCAAACGCCTGGTTGGTGAGGCTAACTGCAATGTACCTTTATCCATGTGTTCTCCTACTAGTTTTTTTTTTTCATATTCAACCCCTTGATCAATAAATGTCTTGGTAAATAAATGTCATACATCTGCAGCTCTTTCAGAGTAATAACTGGCTTCTCGGCTACTTCTCTAATCAATACTCTCTCTCTCAGTTTGGTGACTTCTAAGATCCAGGAAAATACAGACAAAACAGCTGGAAAGAAGCTGATTACTGCACTTGATTCACTGCCACTGAGATGTAGTGGATATATTTAAACAAATGATAGTTAACTTACTGGGTCTGAGGACAGGAAGGGAGCAGTGATTGTCGAGCCACTGCAGGGTGGTGTGGCAAAGCTCTTCTCTGCTACTCGTTGACACCATCCCATTGAACGTCTCAAAGAGCGGTTTGATGATGATGCTGAACTGAAGCAAACTCCAGTCAAGGGAAAGTTCAGGGTCATTCAGAGACGGTCATACAACATCAAATAAAACACCTAACGTTTGAACGTGCTTGTTTGCGTTTCAGAAATACTAATTAACATTTATAGGCATTTAGACATAAAGTATTTTCTACAGATGCATGATATCAGGAAAAATCCTCATCATGACACCCCCGTTAAGATCCATAGGCCTTAGCAGTTTGGGCACTGAAATCTAGATTAGGTTTGTAGCAGATGCATGGCTGGTGTGTAGAGCACAAATGCACAGCTTTAGAGATCTAAAGTGGGGCTTAAAGGTCCAAACCATCAGAAAACAAATTAAAAGAAAGAAAGTTTAAAAAGAAACTTCACTGAATATAGTAGGAGAAGTGGCCTGCAGACTAACAGATATAACAACCCTCCAAACATATGCTCATAAGGGGGGAATATAAGGGGAATTATTCTGATGGCATTAGGCTGGCCTCTGAGAAAAATAACAAAAAAAGCTAACAGCTATAAAAAAAAAAAACAGGGTTAAAAATATAAGGAATAAAATAAAAAGCAAAGAATACACAGAGCTGGCCTAACGGTCAGTCTCCTTGGAATTAAATACATGTTTAAAATTATTTAAAAGGTCAAGCAGGCTGGTAGACTGTTCCAGAGCCTCAGACGTGGGACTGAAGGCTCCGTTTCCCTCGATCAACTGCAAAGGACTGAGAGCAACTTGGAAATAAAGAGGCGCCAGAATATCTGGACGCTTAAAAATAAAATCTTAACAGTTACAAAGTCAGGGTGATAAGTTCCTGCCTCTTCTCCCTGTTAGCAGATGGGCAGCTGAATGTTTAGACGGCGAATAGTCTGGCCAAGACAGGAGCAGCAGTTGTCCAGCATAGAAGAAATAAAATTGCAAAGTACCCTCTTATTAAGACATAAGACATTATGAGTAAGAAAACCTTTTTGCTAATAAAACTCGGATGACAAAAGCTCAACTTGACTACTGCACTGACCTGTTTACTGAAAGTAGAATCAGATTTCCCCCTGAAATAACATCTGTCTTTTTTCTTTTCCTTTAACTAAAGTTCAGATCCATCCATGTTCTCACATCCAACAAATATTAGAGCAACTTCCTTACTGACTGGATTTTAAAGGACTACGTATAACTAAATGTTATCCGCATTATACCAAGAGGAACTAATATTAAAATATTATGATCAACTGTGGCGAAAGCAGAAAAAGGATCACAGAGAATATTAGTAGTTTAATCACCAGTTAAAAACATACCACTGCACCTACTGAGAAATGGCGTCCCAGTACTGTGACAACATTTAAAACCACAATGAAACTTCTCATAAATGCAATGAAGCTGCAGGTACTCCTGTGGCTGAATAAAAACCACGTTGTACAAAAGTTCAGAACGAAAGGTAAATTTGGAAATCACCTTAAAGTTTAAAAGTGCATGTCATATCCTTTCCTCATAAGAATTTCATATAAATCTATACATCACACCAACAAAATGTTGTTAGACTAAATGCCACAACGCCTTTATAAGAAGCTGTAGAGAAATAGTTCAAGTGGCCTTAAAAAACGTGTTTCCAAGTACTATTTTTTTAAATTGGAAAGCTGATTGACTCTACAGTTGTTAAAAACATTAGACAGCGGATGTTTTAACACATATATTTCAGGCACTATTGCAAAGAACGGAAAAGAAACGGAGTGGAAAAAAACAACAACAAAAAAAGCACCATTGAAGCAGAGCAGCAGAAGTGTAACAGCAATGGATAACTTTAGGACTCAGACGCTACCCGATTTGCAATTTATTTCAACCTTAGAATTTGACGTTTTAGACTTATGTTTTTATTAATTGAATTCAATAACAAAACATAAAAGGGCTGGCGTTCAAATACAGTGAGTGTTACAGTTTTTACCTTAAAAGAATATCTTCATCCTGAAGTTTATAAATCCACATGATATATTCGTACCACTTAATAACATTAATAAGAGAAACAATTCATGACGTGTGTAATATAGACTGTGAACTGAACCCATTTCTGGTGGAGTTTCTAATATTTCTAGTATTAAAATGAACACGACAGTCCAATGGAAGTTTTCTCCCTTTTTGATCGTATTTATTACCGATTTTCCATCATTGACAATAAGTACCGATCTTTAAGGTTACGTTTGTAACAAGAGTTTATTGTTACCCACCGAGCCTTACTCTGCCTGGTAACAGCCTTTTCTTTGCAAGTCTTCTCACACTGGACTCACTACAGCCCATGGAAACAGTCTTTATCTTCAAGGTTTTCCATCTGTAAAGTATTACACTTTTGACATAAAGTCAGCGAGTTTAGACGTTTTTTATTTAAGGCAGTTTGCTGAAAAAAAAACCTACAACACAACAGGCCCAGGTGTCCCTCATCAGTTTTACCTGCTCTGTTCAAGAAGCACTAATCCTTTTTAGTGCAAGCTGTAGACTTCCTGGACAGTTTAGTGTCGACATCTGGTCGGACTGTGTCCAAATTTCAACAAAGAAATATGAAAAGTTTGTGTCACAGCTGTTTACATTATGTCTTTAATTACTTTGGAGTTTAAACTAATGCCTAATAAACTTCAGTAGGATTTCCTTCCATTTTTTTATTTGATGGAAAAGCTTATTGCAGGCACTTATTTCATGATTCAAATTGCTCCTCTTAGGAAACATCTGGTCAACAGCGTGCTTAAAAGGGAAACAACCTAAAGAAAGACAGATTGTAACAAAATTTGAAAACCTACACCAATAAAACCCTCCTTCAACGAGCTTGGTAGGATATTACCACCAGGACAATCTTAAGGCCTTGGCATTAGGACTCTGCGAAACTTGAGATATGGATTAAGGTAAGACGCCGTTGTGGATACAGGATATATACCAACAACATCCCAAATACCCCAATGAAGAGAAATAAAACCATCCAGGAGCTGACCAATATCTCCATCCACGGAGTATATGATGACAGAGCAATGAAGGCGCACAGTTATGAACTGGCCATCTACAGATGTTAAATAAAATCCATTTTATAAATTAGAAATTAACCGTCCAGGGATGACACTGAAAATGCAGGCCTAACATGCCAACGTTCCTGAACTCTGGAGACGCTTCACCTTTCTGAAATATGGATCAACAAAGGTTCAGGTCTGTTAAAGATAATAAAAGCATTAAAGGCTGAACAATTCAGGGTTTTCGATGATTTTGATCATTACGTGTTTACTGTAGTGTAAAGCAAACAATAGCTAATGGTACTCCATGCTGACATGTCCTGAGCTGTTTATAAAACTAAAAACAGACTATATTTCACCAAGGGTTTTAACACTAATATAATGCTAATGATTTTGTTTCCTGACATGCTATTACATTTGATTGCTAAAATATGACAAAAAAAAAGTCTTTTAAACGAGTTTGGTAGCTGCTAGATCCATTCTTTTAATACAATTCATTCTTGATTTTTAAATTGGGAACAAGACACGAGACTTACAATAATTAATTAACTTAAAGGTTACCGATTTTTGATTTAGGCAAATCGTTTAATAAAACACTTTAATAATGTTTTAATTACCTCTTGGCTCTGTCTTGGTACGACAGTCAAATACAGGACAGTGTTTCAATTTATGAGACACTAGTGCAGAGATTAAATATCCAGCACGTCGGGATTTGCTTACCCTATGTGTAGCAGGAGCCTCTTGTAATGGCAAAGCAAAATAAATTATGATTTTCTTTAATATTAAACTTTGTGTCATAAACGGCAGTAAGCTTCTTTCCTTCACAGCCAAGACCAAGCCTTGATTATTTACCTTAATAAACGGCTGAACCGTTAAATCGAAACTTTGTTATGGAAGCACATAAGGACAAACTCACCATGAACTTTTTACATTGTCAGCAAATGTATACATAAAAAAAGACACAGCTGCTCTTATGAGTTTGACAAGTGTCAATTAACTGAGCTGTTGTACTTAAGAGTCGTGTTTGACACACGGGTGCATCGGAAATCCTTAAAAATACCAACAAACAAAAAAAATATTCTTTTTAAGAAAGTTTAAAAAAGAAAAGAAGAAAAAGTGTAAATTTCCTATCCAACAGACTACATTACTTAAGGGGACTTTGCAAATGCCACAACTTATTATCTGTCCCTGGAATCTGAGATTCAGCTGATAATTCGTCATAAAGATCTACTGTGGCTTCAGATTTACCCTTGAAGAAAATGAGTCACTGATGAAATGACTTGAGGAAAGAACATCATGCTTCACATAGCTGTAAAGGAGGCACTGGTTCCCGCACAACATTTAGGAGATTTTCTTCGGAAACATTTTAATATGACGACGGCATATGTTCTTCCACTAATAAGAAAACACAGCTGGAAGGAACATGGGTAGAGCTTACAGATCGTTCTGTCTGCATCATTATGTTCCTAAATATGATGGGAAAACATGTTCACATCAGCCAAAAATCTACAGATTTATAAGACACAAATAAACCTTTGAAAATTGTTTCATGAAAGGATACGATCCAAAACTTCCAGTTCTGGAGAGTTCTGCTCTTCACGTATTCATTAAACTTGTCTTGCATGAGATCGGAACGGTTTTTCCTCATGGGCACGCCTGTCGCAGGCAGCTGCTCCTGACACAAGCTACAGGAGAGGGAAGGGTCCTTTTTTATTATAAGGTTGACTTTAGTCAAATTTGACATTTTTCATTCTAGTTTAGAGTTTTGTGTGATTTTTATGTGTTAAAATGAAATAAGATGAAATATCAAAAATACAAGAAACTATTAACAGACAACTATAGTCTTTATGGAATCATTTTTTAGATCATGATAACGAAGGTATACAACACGCTCTTATTTAAATGTTATAAATTACTTTCTCTTTCTTTGACTCTAGCTTTAAAGTTTTTCTTAAAAGTTGTGTCCTTAAGTTTACATACCTTGGCAGAAACTCTGGTTTTTTGTTTTTGTTTTGTTTTTTGGAGAATATGAAGATAATATAAACACTTGTGTTTTAATGGTTAAAAAGATTTTGGTAAAGCCATTAATTATCAAAATTTTCATTAACTTAATAAATGTAGAAAGGACCCAAATATATGTGATCAAAAGTTTATATACATTTAAAAACATCCACATTATAAAAGGATCAAATTCCGGTAAGGTCTTTATGCATCTTGTTGGATTTAGCTTGACATCAACCGTAACCCTCTTATCTATCATCATGTGTTTCACAGTATGAACAGAGGCCTTAGACCCTTGTGACTCTGGTCCAAAGCT
>JAUZNJ010019676.1:0-29805 GCA_034780135.1 Jordanella pulchra | reverse complement strand
GTAACCCTCTTATCTATCATCATGTGTTTCACAGTATGAACAGAGGCCTTAGACCCTTGTGACTCTGGTCCAAAGCTAGCATTAAAAATCAGGGTCATAAAGTTACATTTGACTTTCATATCTAAAATTAGTTCCAGGAGTTTTGAGGCTCGTCTATGTGCTGATTAATGTAGCGACTGTTTCTCCAATCAACTTGCAGCAAGTTCTTCTTCCTCCTTGTGATGCCTCTAAACTGAGCCAAGATGCTTCTTTTAGAATCAGGACTTTCAAGTGCAGTCATTTTAATTTTATCTGGCAGTTATGTTTCACTATTTCCACCATAAATAAGACACTGCAGCTTAAAGAATAAGCCCAAATATTTCATTATATATTGCTAACAATGAGATAAGAGTTTTTGCATCGTTATTAATCTTTGAAAAACTGGTGAATAAAAGGAGAAAGAAATTCTGCTAGCTTTAGATACTAGATGGCATTTATTGCATTTTTTGGGAGGATAATTTCTCGTTTAAAATGTTTGAAACTATTACAACTAGATATATTTTCAGCGTCAAACAATAAAAAATTCAGTTTGTTTTTTAAACTGTATAAATAAAAATGTATTAATATTCATAAACACTGTTGATTATGGTTTTTAAGAGTTTTTCCTTCAAAAATCTAAACTGGATTCCAGCATTAAAAGTTAGATTCCTCTAGTGTCGACAGACCTAATGGATGTGTTGAGCTCATCTATCTCCTCTCGTAGCCTTTTGACCTCGTCCTGCAGCTGCTGCCTCTCCTGCTGTAGCTTTCCAATGTGCTCCACCGTCTTCTGCAGTGTTACCGCGTTTGTAATCTAAAACACATGATAAGAGATAAATAACAGGAAGAATGATTTCTTTTACATCATTTTATTATAAGAACGAGTAAACAGACTTACGTTAGATTGTGACTTCAGAGTGGGAACAAGGTTGCCGAGGGTCTTAAAGCCAATGTTGATATTTGATCGTCTCTTTTGTTCAGCAGATATGTGGCGGCTCTGTTACGCAAGTTAAAATATTAGCCATTACTGATGACAAAGTAAATCAAAGGGATAAAAGAACAATTATTAACTTCTCTTCTTAAACTAGTTTCAAGCTGTGATAAAAACCAAAAACGGGACACAAACCTGACTGTGTTCACTCTTTACCAGCGGTTTACTGCTACTGCCCATTATAGATTGAGGACTGGGAA
Source organism: Jordanella pulchra (assembly GCA_034780135.1). Classification (NCBI taxonomy): domain Eukaryota; kingdom Metazoa; phylum Chordata; class Actinopteri; order Cyprinodontiformes; family Cyprinodontidae; genus Jordanella; species Jordanella pulchra. The sequence continues at coordinate 28,596 of JAUZNJ010019676.1, read as the reverse complement.
CCTGATCTAAACCACAAGGTGACCCTTGACTGGATCCTGACTGACTACGACCTAAAAAGACAAAAGAAAATAAAAAAAATTGGTCATTTAGAATTAAGTAATTTACAAACATTTTTAATTCGCTCTTAACCTTCTATGGTTTTATCACGTTTTGGCCTCAAAATGCAAAATTTTTATCTAGACTGAAAAAAAAGTGACGTTTGATCTCAAAATCTCATAAATGTAATCCACTCCAGAGTCAATAGTTTGCAGGGATGAAACGATCGACTGAATCAATCCTCATTGATTACTTGAACAACCAACTCATTTGATCATCAGAAAATTAACAGGCGTGTAGAAAGACTTAAGGGCCATAAAACAAGTGATTTACTAAAAGAACAACCCACTCAGAGCAGTAATGTAGATAAAACTGTATAAAATATAAACACTTTACTTGAAAGATGAAAAAAATAAATAAACATTTGTAAATCGACCCAAACCTCCTCAGCTTTAGCTGTACTTCCTACAAACTAAATGCTTATATAAATGGAGTAATACATTTCTATTTAAGACTCATAAATCGTATTTGCATTTTTTCTTACTGAACTGAGTTTCTTTAACATTTATGCCAGTTACACTTCATTTTTAAAATGTGGATTTAATGTTGATTCAAGTTCAAAATAATGTTGAGGAAAGCTCATTTACTGAAGGCATTTTCAATAGAAAAAACATCCCAGACAGTTTAAGTGATGAGTAAAATAATGTGTAGCTGCAGATCAAAAACTTATAGCCATCTGTGTGAACATAGTCTGTTGGTTACAGTGGAGGACCAAGTGTTGGGAGGTTGTGCCACGCCCTTTACATCTCCAGGATTGATACATTAAGTGCTGCAATCTGGTGGGTTTTGACAGGTAAATAAAATTTAGATGTATCAAAATAAAGGGGTCTCAATATGCATAGGAATAACAATTAAGTTATTTTTATTGCACTGTGCTCGTCAGTCACATTAAATTCAAATAAAATTCATAAAGATTTGTGGTAGAAACACAAGAAAAAGGTAGAACTCTACCAACAGCATCATAGTGAAGGTTTCGTCTTACAGGAAAAACTCACCAACACTTGAGGGATCTTTGTGATTATTTCTGAAACACGTCTTGTCTTCAGGGACAATAGGCTGAGGCGACTTCTGCGTATGAGGCAAAACCTGAAACCCAGGGGCCTGACATGAACAAAAACAGCTTAAATGAGAAACAAACTGGAGTACAAACCAGCCAAAAAGGATGTTTACTTGGTCAAAAGTTGTTCTTTTCACAATCAAAGACCAAAATGTTGTTACTGTGTTTATTACTGTTGATCTGCACACAAAATAAAACCTTACCGCTACAAGATTGGAGGGTGTGATGACAACGCCAGTGGAGGGTGGAGACGTAACAATCACAGCGTTCGCATGGCCTGAAAAGGGGGCTGAAAGGATTTGCGTGCCTACGAATTTAGGAGACGAAAATAACACATGACTTATCACAAAAACACGTTTATTATTTTCACTTCATTTAGTATATTAAAAAGAATAACTGATGATTAGAAGCTGATGGAGGCCACAGACCTGGGAGGATGAACTGGGGAGAAGCGATGGTGCTTGCAGGAGCAATCCTCGGCACCGGACGGACTTTGCCGGAGCTATTTGACTGGAAAGGACGAGGCAGAGCAAAGGCCGGATGCTGAACTGGAGTCACCAGCTGGAGTTGGGAAGGAGGAGCCGAGATGTGGCTGACTGTGCTGGATGTGTTACTGGGTGTGACGCTGGAGGGGGCGGTGTGTGTTATCACAGAGGGGGCCACAGCTTCATCCAGCACTGAGCTGCTGCCTAGAGGTGAAGGAATCATGGATGCTGTGGAGGATAAGTTCTGACCCGGGTGGCAGGAAACCAAAGGATTGTGGGTTAATGGCTGGGAGGCGGAGGAAGCTGCTGACTGACTATTGGGCGCCACCTGCTCAGCAAACAGGGGCATGTAGCTATGACTGTAGGCTCCCCTATCATCGTCTGTCTGGCTGGTCTGGCTGTGGATTGGAAGCGGGCCAGCAGGGGGGATCTGGTTGGGCGAAAGCTGCAAAGAGGACATTAACGGGGCCTGGCAAAGAATAACAAAAGGAGACAAAAAGATTTAGATCTTTCTTATAGCACAACATCATAAAAAGTTTAACAGTTAAAGTTAATGCCGGCTGGAGATTTTCTGTCCTCTGCTGGTAAAGTTCAAGTTTTTTTCTTTTTTACTCACAAACGTATTTCTTGAAGTATTGACCCTCCAGTCCATCAGTCAAAACCAGATACATTTGATAAAGTCTAGTTTTCCTTATATGTGACTCTTAAAATACATGAATATACAAACATATGGAGAGACGTATGTGGAACAGTCAATAAGGCTATAATTGAAACAGAAACAAGTAATCGCCTCAAACACCCAACAGTGATTGACAGGACAGGTTTACCACTGCAAAACCCTGCCTATGAATATACCTTTAGCTAACATTTGATTAAACTTTAAAACAGATCTGGATTAGTTCATTTGATCCAAACCAAATTTATGACAAAAAACAAACCTTGGTCAAAGTAAAGATTAAATTGATCTTTCTATGGAAACATCCTTTTGATACTGGGATCAACGTAGGCCTGGGTTCTTAAGATTAGATGCTAATGAGACATTTATTTTGTTTAAGTGTGTTAAAAAAATCCAAGAGCTGCAGGAAAGTAGTTCTCAGGGATCAGAGCTGAGCATCACTGATGTACGTCAGGGATATAAAGCAGTGCTTTACAAAAAGTATCCAGACTCACTAAACTCTTGTATCCACTCATGCAAAAAAAAAAAAAAAAAAAACTGTGAAAAAAAAACTCACTGTGTTCTACTATAATGTAATAATAAACTAAAACAAAGTAGTGCACAATGGTGAAGTAACTGGGAAAGGATCCACGGTTTCGTAGATTGAACAAATGAAATCGTTTTTATAATTATGACCCTAAATAAAATCTAATAAATCCAACTCTGCAACGGACCATTGGATAAAAACCCAAATAAAACTGTTAACTTGTCAAACAGGAAGATAATTAATCTGAGGAGCGGCCCAGAGGCCTGTAGTAACTCTGGATGCAGACTGGTCTTGTACTCCACAAATCTGTCCTTTATTAAAATGCGAATGAGAAGAAATCTGTAGTTCAAATAAAATCCTGTTTTCAGTTTCCTCTGAACAGAGGCAGCTCTGGTCAGGTGAAAAAGAAACTGGAATTTTCTCCCAATAAATACTCTGTGTCAGAAAAGATTCAATGTAAATCATTTTTAAACACATCGTCTCCTTTGTGAAGCTTTATTTTTTGTAGCATTATGACCAAGGGAGGCTGCTTTTCTACTGGGAGCTTTTGAGAGTTGATGATCAAACCGAGGGAAATCTAGGACATAAAAACCTGCTATAGGTCAGATTTCCAGACAATACTAAAACAGAATTGGTCAGATCAGGGTTCTTCAATTCTACTCCTCGAGGTGCGGTTTTATGCACCTTTTATATGCATTTCTGCTTCTACACTCCTGAGTCAAATATTCATGTCAATAGCAGGACTCTGGAGAACATGACTCCCCACTAAGGAAACGTGTGGAAGCAGAAGGACATCAAAAAGGTGCAGGTAAGCAGACATCGGAGACCTGTAAAGATTTCTTGTTCAGATCATAATATTGTCTGGTTTTAACAGGATCCAGTTAAAGTCCAGGCCTAAACTCACAAAGAAGGCTTGAAACTTCTGCTCAGACACTCTCCATCCAATGTGACAGAAGAGGACGACTATTATTTTCTCTGCATGTGTAAAGCTGGTAGAGACTGCCCCCAAGTGTTTGAAGCTGTAAACTGCATTGCTAAGGGAGTTTAACAAAATACTGATCAAGTTGGGCTGCACATTATTGAATCTAATACTCTTCTTTAACTATTTTAAATATATATTTTTTCCTCCTACTTCACAATTATGCACAACTATTTGTTGATTTGTCCAAAAAATAAAATGAACTTGACATTTGTCGTCGTAACTGAGCTGAATTTGTCATCGTTTCAGGATTATTAACACTTCGCCCGAGAACTTCTGATAAATCCAATGTATTTTATAACACAGGAGAGAAGTATCTTATTCAAAATATACTGGCTAAAAATCCACAGAAAAAAGGCTTTAAAAAAACAATAATGCTTTACAACAACCAATGTGCTCAAAGTGATAATGAGGATAATGATGAAGATATGTCCTTATTTGCCATGAAATATATTTCTATTGCTATTTTTCACCTTTTAACTAATTATTCTATCCGACATTGGATGAACACTTTAATACAGACCAAAATAAATGGAGACACAGACCATTTATGAGAACAAAGTCAAATATCATTTTAACAAATATGTGAAATAAATATACACACATTTTCAGTGCAGGTTAACCCTCCCAAAAAATGAAATAAATAAAAATCAAACAACCTTAAATCGGTTTATCCAGGAATGTGTAAAACTGGAAAACCAAGTTTAGTAATGTTATTCTGTTAAATTAATTTTAAGTGTAGCTACACAAAGACAGAAAAGTGAAAGAAATGTGCAAAAGTTGATCAAAAACTCTACATCAGTAAAGCTTTGAAAGCAAAAACAAAAACTTGCTTTCTTTGGAGTGTGTTAGGGCCTGAGCCTTGAGCTGGTGTTTACCTGAGACTGAGAGCTGCTGCTGGATTGAGGGGTGACAGATGATGCAGTGGGGGAAACAAAGGGAAGGACAGGCTGACGGAGGCTGTGAAATAAGTCTGGAACAAGAGGCTCTATGTTAGCTGGAGGTTAGTAAAACCAAACTATGCTCAATGTTAGACTCAGCTGATTCCTACTACAGGGCTACTAAAACATGTGTGCGCATGGATCCTAATTTAGTTTAGAGGCACTGCTACTGTGGATGGAACAGTACGGAACCTTGAAGCGGGTCAAAGGAGTCCATGAAGTCCAGGTTAGGTTGTAAGGGGATGAGTCCTGGTTGGATCATGTCTGCATTTCCTGCATGAGCTGGAGAAATTGGAGGGAGAGGTGAGGCGAGACGGGAGGACATATACTGGTATCTGAAATATACATTCTATAAAAGGTTAAAGAAACCAAATGAAAAAAGTAATGCAGAGATTCTGGAAGAAACTTTCTCACCAATTTCCCTTGGATTGGGCAAACCCAATGGCTGGTGTGCAGCCAGCGTGGAGAACAAGGTGTCTGAAAACTCAGACATCAGAACGTCCATGTCAAAGAGGGTGTCCATCTCCATGGGGGCAGGCGTTTCAATATGCCTGCGAGTCATTCGACGCACAGCAACTTCTTCATCCTGATAAAAGGAATTACGGAGCATGTCTGGAAAGACTTCCCCAAACAGCGATAACTGCTCCTCTGGCCCCTTTGAATATTCAAAATGCAACCACCAGGCTAGTTAATGTCACACAAGCATGCAGGGGGGAGCAAAGCAAGCCACCAAGGAGTGGGACAATTAAAACTAGTCCACCAATCCTCAAGTGATATTTCTTGAGTAAAACTTTTAAAATAATCAAAGTGGGTGTTTTTTTTTTCCACCAGAAAGGAATCAGATTAGACATGAACCAGTTACAGCTATCAGGGTGTATTAAGTTTTTTAATCAAGATCTACAGATTTAAAGCCCCTTAAAGAGACGCCAGAAAATGTTCCACGACTACTTGAATCAAGGAAAGCAGCCACTTTAGTAACTGTTGTTGATCCTTTTTGGTCATCTGGCTGAGAAATAGCTCCTACACTTATTCCCCAATGAAAAAGAGACATTTCACTTAAGTCAGGTCAAGTGTTTCACTGTGGATGTGATAAACATCACCAAACTGTGCAGTACTTTTAGAAAGACTAACAGGCTGAGCATAGAGAGCTTATGGGCTTCATGCTGTTTAATTTTTCAACAGGATGAAATGATTTCTCACATAATCTCTTTGATAGAATATTTTGCTTGTTTGTTTAAAAGTGTGAAACAGACATGATCCTCGGTTCCTCCTTTCACCTTTCTATTGCTGCCAGAAATAATGTAAACATAGTGAACTTCCCAAAACGTCTCTGTTCAAACACAACCAGAAAATATGAAAAGACCCCCCCACCAATCAACTGGATCCTCACTGTAACATTGATTTCATAAAGATGTTTAGCAAATCCCTAAAAGTACAAAATAATCATCCATTCAAAAAGTCAGTAGATGCCCCCAGGTCACCAACATTATTTTATTTTTAAAAATGAAAGCAGATTGAGCAATTAATTAATTAATTAAGACTCTGCAGACATCAGAAACTTCACTGCCAGCGGTTTAGGTTGTTACTGATGTCAACGGACTTCTAGTCCAACAATCAATTAGCTTCCTTTTAAATTCAAAGAAACAAGACTTTTTTTTTCCCCTTTTTGCTTTTTAAGTGAACAAAATGTTAAAATAATTTATCACAAAACTTGTGTAAGTTATCGTACACCAAGAAACTCATACTGGCTCATGCCTACATCTGACTGCTTACAATTTTGATGCAGAAATAATCAACATAACATAATATCCCACAGGAAAAACACTCCAACTGTGTAATCACATGTGAGATTATATACAAGCAAGTAGGGGTGTCCCAATCCAATACTGAAATCGGAATTTGATTCGAAATCATGAGTATCAATGAAACATCGGCCTGCAGCTTAAATCTCTGATAGAAGCACATCCACAGAACCTCTACATTTCTTTTTAAAGTTTAGGTAACCCATTGGATAATAATAATAAATGGGTCGGTGGTTCTTTTACCTAATGTTGTTGACTATTGTTCTGAGTAATATTACCAGATCCAGGCTTTTCTAATATGCTACACTACAATACTAGTAATAAAAGAGTAAATGATTTGTGCCGACATTGTATCAGGGAAACATCGGTACCTGTTAATACTTCAAGTTATAATATCAAAATCGCTATCATACCAGAATAAAGGCTTTACTGGGACACCCCTACAAGCAACACGATAACAATCAAACATTTAATGCCAATACAGTGTGAACGAAGAATGCATAAAAATCATGCTGAAAAAAAATGATTGTGACATTTAGAAGATACATGGGACTATAGCACTTAGAAGAAAAATGATTTATTTTGATCAGTCTGTGCCCCTAAAACAGGTTTTTTGGCCTATATAGAGTTTTATTTTGAAATACAAAAATGTACTAAATATAAAAAAGGGTTTATTAGTGGCTTTTTTTTCCCCTCACCCTGCCCACAAAAAAATAACATAGGCAGAAATAGGCTTCAGATTCTGCTGTGGACCATTTCACAGTTTTCTTTGGACATCAGGACAAATTTAGATCAGTTACAATCTATAAAATGTGCAAAAACCTGTACTGCATTATTTTTGATCTACAGAGATCCAACACATAATAGTTTTTGATGAGTATAGAGTGTAATTTTTAATGTTTGCCTTGATATTAATGGGTTCAGCTAAAAACATGGGGGGAAAAGTCATAACATTGATTTGATGTTTGAATGAATGTATGTTTACCTGTTAGCTATTCAAAATGCATAAAAGCAAACCAAAATAAAGGCAGGGTTGAAACAATTAACCGGATTAATTGTGATTAATCAATTATTACCATGATCGTCATCTAATTCAGAATTCGATTATTCATTAACCGGACTATAGACACTCTTAATAAAGCTTTTACTTGACTTAGAGAAACCGATTTATAGCAGTAATTATACAAAAAAGACTCCAGAACTGGAATAAAATGTAATTTTAACTGGTGTAATGATGTATGAATCTTCTTTAAGGAACATTTTGCTATCAGATTATTAATCGAAAAAAATAATCGACAGATTAATCGATTAGCAAAATAATGGTTAGTTGCAGCCCCCCCCAACAGTATTAAAAACAATGTAAAAAGTTAACTGTCTGATAATGGCATAACATATATAAAATGTAGAAATCTTAAGTGTGTTTTAGTGGTACATGTTTAAGGCTTGAAACATAACCTAATTAAATATTTTTGTGTGGAAAGGATAAATTTATCCTCCATAATCCATAAATCTTCCTAGCATTCTATAGTCCATATATATATATATATATATATATCAAAATGTATTTTTTTGTATGAGAGTCAGAGTTATTTGTAGGAATAATACAAGATAAATACATTTGATAAATAAGTTTAAAAGTAGAAATAACTTTAATTTAAAAAGGGTTGAGTCAGCAAAGTTAATCTGGATTTTGCATGTCGATCAGAACTGTAAAGTTAGATTACGATAATCTCCATACCTTAAGTAAGCTGGAAAGGTCATCATCTTTATGTTTCTGTAGCTGCAAAACATGGAAAGCAACAGTGGATCATGTTTTGTAACCAAACAAAGAAAAGACAAGAGAATGTCTGCAGATCTTTTGGAAATAACAAGCCCTGCAGAGTTTCATAAAAGAACAACACAATACCCGTTTTTTGAAGTACGTCCTCCACTTATGATATTCTCTGATAACAATTTCAATTCTTCTTTTCCAGTTTTTTCCATCTGAAGCTACAGCCTATGGGAGAAAGGAGAGAAACAGGAAGTTAAAGTCAGCAACATCTCACAGAGGATACGGGGAAAACACCAAGCTATGTGTACAAAACACAACGTGAAATAATTTGATCACAACTCGCACAATAATCTGTCTTTACCTCTGCAGGACGATGGACGTCCAAATCCATATTTCCATCCAGGGGGGTAACAAAGTGACACACGGGATTTCCCCTTTTCTCCACATCTAAGTGAAGACATCAAAGCCTCAGTCCACTTTCAGTTCAACAAATAAAAGCCATCTATGCTTTCTATTCTAATTTTAACATCAACATTTTAAAGATGCAACAATATTTATATTAAAATGCAATTCAAAACACAGCTCATTAATTTATAATTCTGAATGAATGTTCAATACTGGGTAAAATGCACAAATGGAAAAGCTTAAAAAGAAAAGAAAGGAGAACCAAGAAGAAGAACTGGATCCTGATGGCTTTATTAATTAAAAATTTTAAATTTAACCACATAGACTGGAATTCTTACACTGCATATACCAGGCTCTCCATATGGCGTTGTTCAACCGGATCTTGTCTCTCCACAACAGCTTTAGACCTTTAAAGTTTTTCCATTTGGGAGAAACCAATTTTCCACTGAAAAGTAAAAGAAAAGATCAACATTCATTAAATCAACAGCTTCACAGAAATAGTGGGAGCAGCTCTTCCAGACAAATATTTACGTTTCTACACTTTGAAGCTATGTTTGCGCATTATTCAGATTTTATTTAGCCAACACAAAGTAGTGCACAATTATGAGGTGGGAAAAAGATTAGGAAGCGACTTTGAACCTTTCTAAATAAAACTTTAAATTGTGTTGAAGCCTGGCCAGCCAACCAATCCCAGAGCAGGAGGCGTCACTTTACGATGCCCGACTCTCAGCACCAGAATTACCCATAATGCAGCAGCGCTTTCCTGCTAGCCTAACAACAAGCTGGTGACCGCAACATAGCAATATTGCAATGCAAATCATGAACATAACAGAGAGCACTCCTTCTAACCTCAGATTTTGTCGACAAACCCAACAGAAATTCTTCGCTGGAGAGTTTCTTCACCAGCTTAAAATGTTTCACCCACTATAAAATCACAAAGACAGAGTGTGTTGTTAAAGTTTTCCGTCTCATCTGTAGTTATCCGATTGGTTCTAACCTGATGAGGCTGACCTCGTCCACCAGCTCTTTACCAGCAGCAAAATAATGGTTAGTTGCAGCCCTACCCAACAGTATCATATCAGTCTGGCTGCAGGGTTAATTGTGTTGTGCATACGTAATTCACACTTTTCACCCTTTTCTTTCACCAAGAATAGAAAAATCTAATTTAGCAGCACATTGTTAAAAACGCTGACAAAAAAGCTCAAAACTACACAACCTTCAGATCTAAATACCGCTTCTTTTCCTGATAAAAAAAACAAAAAAAACAAAAAAAAAACATTTGTTGTTCTAACAACAAAATACAAAAACATTTGAAGGGATGTCCAACAGGTTTACAATTCAAGTTGTTTCTTTATTCCAATGTTATCTTCAAAACCTGATTTGAAAACTTAAAAAAGCGAGAACCGACTATGTCGGCACTTTCTCGGTGGACATCGGGTCAAATCCTGCGAGAAACCTCCTTTTATATCATATGCAAAAGGTAATTTACTGGTTACAACAACTGAACAGTGACAGCTCTATTAATAGTTGTTCCAGTGGGGCTCATTTAGAGTGAAGTTGGAGGGAATCCTCGGAGCAGCTGGCAGCGACGCTGCAACTGTAAATAGAGAACCATGGGTAATATGAGCATCACTTTTTTAATCTTACTACCTCCCAACATATCTGGGAGATGAAGTTTTATTTCCAGCACAAAGCTGATATAAAACACCCTTTTTATTGGCTATTGGAAAACAGCAGGAAGATTTGTGTATAAAAGACTTCTTTAATGAAGAATTTTGTTAAAATTCAAGTAGAGGGACATAATTTAATGACTTATTGTATCAGGATCATTCAGTGCTATTTTTTGGGGGGGGTTTGCAGTATAAAAGCTAATAGCAACAAATCCTTCACTGCAACAATGTTTCAAAAATAAGACAACAATAGAAGTGGTGCAAGATAGATTTTGATGCGTCAAAAATGTATTAACATTTACTTCTGGTTATGACGCTAACATCAACACGAAAAGATTCTGCACCAATAGGAATAGAGACGGAGCTCAGGTGTTGCGAGCTCCTATCTGCTCTGTAAGAGAGCTAAGAAACGGCTTCTTCTCTGCATCGCATTTCTATGATTCAGGTCTAAGAAAACAAACGAGAAGCAGAGCGAGGATGAATTGGTCAAACTTTTGTGCATTGGTGCCGATTTAAGGAAGCAATGGGCTTCAGGAGACAAACAGAGGCTGTGACATTCAGAAGCAGAGAGTTTCTATCAACACACTTATATCAGGCTCATATATTCTGATATTTGGCTGATATTTGACAGACTGTCGATACCAGTATTGGATTGGGACATCTCTAATATTCTTATTTTGAATATTTATTATCAATTTTTTAACAATTCTGTAATCCATTTTATTTGTTTTTATCCACTCACTATACTAGTAGGTATGACCTGTTTATATTTCATTATTCCATTTTCACTTTAGTTACTGGTGACATTAGCAAGTGTAATGGCTATGTCTTCTTTACAATTTAGCAAGTTTATATTTGGCTACTGATTTTTTAAAATCTTTTAATTAATTTATTCAGCTTTTCAGATACAGATGGTTAGTTGTGATTTGATACCAACAAGTAACTCCAATGGATTATATTTGCCTACTCAACAACACATATCATTTTTTGGGAGTATTACTTTTGCAGCCAGTACTCTTGGTTCAACCCGTTACCCAAATTAGTAAATCTTTGCTTTAAAACAGCTTCAATCAATCTTTTAAACTGACATTAATGAGATGCCATTAACCCATTGAAATGTATTTCATCAAAAAAGAACATCTAAAAAGTAGCTTTTAAAAAAAACAACACATCCTTTATTCATCTATATCCATTAAATGGGATTTTCATCTGTGCCTCCAACTGTGCCTGAAAACACCTAAATATATGAATATATTGCTAAAAATGCTAAATATGATACCAGCTCAGTTACTACTTCTCTGATAAACTCAGTTCTGTGGAATTTTGTGTTTAATTCGTCGAGAAGATTTGAGACAAGAAGACACTGTGGAGCTTTAACTGCAGGAAATAATAGAGGTTAATTACTCTACAATATTTGTGGAGCTTTTTTTGTCTACAAAGCTCCTGTAAAATATAATTAAACAAAACCTAAGCAATTCAAAACAGAAAGGAAAACTCTCCTCTTTGCCAAAGGAGAAGGACAGCATCTATGATTGATCTCAGGGCGATTCCCAAAGAACCCATCATCGTTGCATCATCTAACTGATCTGTGGCTGAAATTTAAATGAGATAAATTATTGACAAATATAGTGATGCTCAAAAATCTACAAATATGTCTTAAAAATGCACCAAACCGTTTGAAGCATATTGAGCATTTGCTCCTGCAGTAAAGGACATGTCATTTTTGATGTTTTTCTTGGGTCTGATCTCTGCTTTAATGTGCAACAAACTATAACTTTACGAATTCCTGCTACCAAACAGAGCTATTTCACAGAGTAACTTACGGATTAATTTGTCAAAGGATAATGGCTACCCAGCTTTCTGAAACCAACAGATCCTGGGGTTTAACCCCAACTTATTTTGACTTACCCCACTTTCTAAAACAGAGCCTAGGTGTTGCTGTGCACTGCTATCAACAGACTAAACACGAACACATGGAAATGTTTCAAGCTGTGAAAACCAAATAATCACCATCCATCCTGAAAACTAGTTTAAAGCTGTAGTAGGCAAACTACTAGCTGCATGAATGTTAAGTCGACAGAAAATTGGTTATTAATGCTTAAAATGTAATTAATCAACCCACTGGCAACAGCTCCTTCGTTTAAACCAGGTAAAATTGAAAATCTTTCTTTACAACAAGCCAGTTTACTTTAGATAAAAGACAAGAGAGGGGATGTTTAGTCCGTGTGCTGATATGCTTTAACTTAAAAAATGAAATAAATGTGATTAAAAAATCTAGAGGATATAAGTTCTTAAATGTATACTAGTTTAGCAAATCTAATAATCTTTTAAAGTGAAGTGCTTAAGTTTAACTTTTTGTTTTACATTTTGTGTAAATAAAGCTATGCTTTTTTTCATTGTTATGAGAATCTAATATCAGCCTAAGTGTAGTCGGTGATATGAAAACATCAGTAAATGAAATACGTTTTCTAGTCTCTAGAAGTGTTTTTCAACCCTTGTCCTCAAGGCACAACTAACCTGCATGGTTTAAGATCCCCCCATGACTTAAAAAACCTGATTTTAATGAGAGATAAGTTAGTGGAAGGTTGACAGACTTTCTAAACTGCAATCAATCTGGTGTTTTAAAGCAGAGAAGGATCTAGAACATGCAAGGCAGAGCACCTTGAGGACCAGCGTTGAAAAGACTGGTGTAGCAAAACTTTAACTGACCACACAAATCATCATCTTAGAAAAAAGATAATGTAATCTAAATCATGTTATTGTGACTCCAGCACTCCTGTTCAGGTGACTGGGGCTGGAACTGTGCTAACTTTGCACCAGTATGCTTTTCAGTTAGGTTTTAATAATGAAGGAAAAAGCTGATGTGTAGGATTGTTTTGGCTGACATTCATCGTTGTACATCACTAAAAGGGATCATCGAAAGACAAATCTGAACACAAATGACTAATTTAAATCTGATATCTACTAAGAAAGTTCAGATAGATGCAGAGTTTCTCTTGTGGGTTGAATAAACTGTACAATCAGACTGTATCAAATATAGTTTCTACCTTGATAACACGAAGTTACATGTTGCATAATCTTATAAAATAGACTACATGTTTATAATGGGCCGTTTTTGCTTGCAGACCAGTGTTGCTTTGCTGATAATTCCTTGTTATTGTAGCTTGCTACAGATAACTGTATAACTAGTGTGGGAAATTCTTTCACTTAAGATTATGGCAGGGCTGAGGCAAGGCAGGACAAGTTTATTTGTACCACTGACACACAAGGCAAAGCGATTTGATGCAATTCAAGGATTGGTGCAACAGGAAGTTGGGAGAATGGAAGACTCGTGACTGCAATAGGCTACAGAGGAGACCTGGACATGAGCTTTGAAACATCAGGGGCTGAACTGAAGATGAATGTACCATTTATACACAGAAAGGAAACATGTTATAGCTTACCTATAAGCAAGGGTCATGCACTCAAAAAGTTTAGTCAATGAAGCATCTATGGAGAATTGCGATGTGCTCGTCTTTCCAAAGTGATAAGTCTGACAGGTCTGTTTGTTGACAGTGTCGAAGTCGTAACCCTTCTTCGGGGGGTGCTCGCTGTGCGGCGACGACACCATAAAGTGTCCGCTGTGGATGATCTGTGACTCCAAGCCGTCCGCTCTCCGTAGCCCCATGTGAGTCTCCTCCACATCTGAGTCGTCATCTTGTTCTTGCTTTATGCTGGCCGTCGGTCGTCGATAAGTTGGCCGATGGCATGCCTCTCTGGTAGCCATGTCGGCAACTCAACAACAATTAGCTAACGTTAGCCAGTGAGCTAGGACAATAAAGCTCTTCCTGCAATGGGGCTCGTGGACGGCTCCGGAAAACACGTTTCGAGTCCGGTTGTTAAAGTTTTCCAACTGTGTGCCATGAAGGCAAACTACTTAATACAGCATATACTAAATATTGCCACTGTTTATCAGCGGCTAGAGTTTCGCCGTTGTTATCTTTGTATATACTTGACGCAACTGGCGAAAAGCTCCTGCTGCTTGCTGTGTTAATACATACCTGATTGGTCAGAGTTACGAGAGTGTTCTATAACAGTGCCACTGATTGGTCAGATTTGGAGACCAACCCACCCATAGAACCTAAAATAAACCGAGACGCCGTAAGATACATCAGTGACTTGGGAGCAAATTAGAAAACGTTCAAAACAAATTTGAACAGGCTCGATTTGGTCAAATGTCTGAAAAAGTTGGATATTATTCAACATCGATCATGACGACTTTACACAGCCTTCGGAACAACCCCAACAACACTGTAAATTAAGTAGTAGAAATGGACCATTGGAAGGAAGACGGAAGAATTTAATATACAAATTTCATATACAAAACAGAATTAAGTCCATACCTCTAGCTGTTATACCAGAATTTTACCAGAAGTAATAGTAAGCATTTATTATTATTTTATTATTTATTATTTTGGAAAAGAAATGAAGTACAAATATTTACACATAAACAGTACTTATCAATTCATTCAGATTTACACAGATCCATCCATTTCCTCCCTATGACAGACTATGGGCAAAAGGTGTTTGTTTTTTGGTGTTTTTTTTTTTTTTTTTAGACTGTAGTGGCCTTTATTTTGTGTTATTTTTTAAAGTAGACGTACAGAAAAGGGGAAGACATGCGGCAAATGTCGACGAGCCGGGATTCGAACCAGCGACGTCCACGTCGAGGACGGAGGTCTCCATACATGGTCACACGCTCACCACTACACCGACGCCACGCCCATGAAAGGTGGGGTACACCTTGGACAAGTCGACAGTCTGTCATAGGGTAACACAAAGACACATCATACAACCATGCACACACACACTCACCCCTAATGACAATTTAGAGGTGCCAAATAATGTAACTGTCATGTTTTTGAAGTGTGGGAGGAAGCCGGAGTACCCCGAGAGAGGCTATGCATGCATGGGGCGAACATACAAACTCCATGAAGAAAGACCCCAGGCCGGGAATCCAACCCAGAACCTTCTTGCTGCTAGACAGCAATGCTACCAGCTGCACCACTGTGGAGTGATATATATTCCATCAAAAATAAATGAAAAAGTAGGGGTGGCAGTCAAAGTACCTGAATTTCAAGTCAAGATAAGAAAATGAATCCCTGAAGGTTCTTCTGTTTACATTGGAATATTTCTGTCAGTTTTGTTGGCAGTACAGTGGGTGAGGGACGACACCTGTAAAAACAATAATTTGCTCATATTCAAGCTCCCTATTGATTAGTTTAAATCCATATACATTTTACACTGCATATCAGTAAATCAGAGGAAAAAAATAATATCTAACAAATATTGGGTAATGGCAGAAAAGATGGAATAGAAAAAGTAAAGGGAGAGATTTATAGGATCGAAAAGTCAGTTGGGGAAATAAGGAAAGGAAGAAGGAACAAGGAAGGAAAGGAAGGAGGAAAGGGTGATAACAAAGTTAAGATTTAAAGACACAGGACTTAATTGTAAACTTTTAAAATACAAAAACAATTAAAAAAAAATGTGACCACTGTGAGGAAAATGAAACGATGCAACGTGTTATATTAGATTATCAAAAATATCAAATAGAAAGAAATTACATGAGGAGAGAAAATGAGAAAAATCGAAGAAACGTTTAATATAATAGATATATTACAAATTAATTTTGTACGCATATAGATACAGATTATTTTAAGATGTAAAGAATGAACCACATTTTTAAAATAAAATTTGATCATATATTACTTAATAAAAAGATTAGTCCCTTCCAAACCACACTCCATACCAGTCATTATCAGTAATTCACAGATTTTTTGCAAACCACCAAAAAACACAAGAAGAAGATGCATTGGTCTGCCGCCGAGGATCCTCTGCAATGGTGGATTTTTCTTCATCCAAGCTTTTAAGAACAAATGAATAAATAAACTTTGTAAAGACTAGTTTTACCAACTGGTTACGCAAATCAATTTATTATCCGATACCAATAATATTCTATTAAAACCTACGTCCAAAAATCTCTACCTGTTCTCAGAAATCTCTTTTACATTTAACATCCCAGGTTCAAATGAAAGTAGAGAGTCTATGTATTCAAGAATTTAAAATAGAGATGATCAAAGATTCCAGTTTGTTTTACTTATGGCATTTTTACCACTATCAATACAACAAACATTCTGAATGCAGCTGGGATTATTGTTTCTTTATGCAGAGATGTCTCCTATGGGAGAACAGACACAAATAAAAACACATAAATTATTAATTTAGTATAAACGTATTCATATTTCCAATCTATATGCTTGTGGAGTAGCTACAAAAACCTAAGCTGTATAAGTATTATACTTTCTTGTTTGGATATTTTTGTATTGTATATAAATAATCTAAAAGATTTACTTCCTACCCAGGGACTTCCTTTAGAATTTTCCATTTTCAAAGCAGAAAACTATATTAATATGTTGTTTTCAAAGTTACTTTATTTAAGCACTTGTAAATATTATATACACAAAATGCCTTTGGTTTGCATGCAATGTCTTGATAGAAAATGGTTACATTTTGTAATTTAAGTTCATTTTATGAAGAGTTCCTTTAAAGTAAACATTGCTTTTTTAGCTAAAATATATTCAACATTTGAAAATAAAACACTTTAAGGAGAAAGTTCTGCTGCTATACTTAAATGCTTTGACATATAAGAAGTTTCAAACTAATCTCAACCATGTTTGTCTAAAGAAGGCCTTAAAATGGAAATTCAGTTTTTAAAACGCATACATATATAAACATTACATATCAACATAAAAAGAGAAATCATAAGTTTGAGGAGGTATGCTTTTCCATGAGGATTTCATCTCCATGACGAGCCGGCAGGTTGTTGATGTCATCATTCTGGAGGGAACATGCTGACCCTTTGCTTGTTTGAAAATGGTAGGCCAAGGATGTGATCTGCAAATGTCTCCACAGATATCTCTTCTGGGATAATAATCCCTTCACCTGTGCAGATACAATAAACAGGGATTTATTTTCAAGAGTTTTTATTTGATCTCGGCTACTATCATTTCTGTTTTCATGTTTTCTGATTTTTCTGTACTCACAGTTTGTCTCTACTTCTTCATCTTTTTCATTGACCTTCAAAAGGGTGTCAAAACACTCTGCTATCTCCTTTTCTGTCATGCGTTCTCCTGTTGGACATATCAAATTGATGCACATCACAGATCTTAAAAAGTGTTCACTGACGTCAGAACAAAGAGGGCTTTCCCTTATTTTATTAAAAACATTACACAGGTGCAAAAAGAGACAGAAAGATGTGGTGTCCTGCTCCGTACCTTTAGTCTGTAGAAGTTGGAGCATATCATTTTTCAGCAAAACAGGCACCCCTGTTGCACCCTTTTTACCAAGGACATGAAAAGCTTTAACAAGCTCCTCTCTAGAGGTCTCAGAGGCTGGCCGATGGTTGATAAACAGCTTGATAAACTCCTCCAGGTCAATGCCAGTCACATATTGTCCAGTTTCAGCATATTTGCTGAATTTGACCTCATTGTGCATGTCTTCTAACTGATAAAGATACAACACCAAACTGTTATAAATGTCCTCATGATTTAAAAACAACATTTTTAATCATTCTTTGTACCTCTTTTTCTGTAGGAAAGTGCCCCAAAGCTCTCATTAAATCACCAACATCTGACAAAGGAATTGTGGTACACACTTCTGGTCTTTTCAGTACTGCAGCGCCGTGACGGCGGATTTGGCAGTAAAAGAAGAAGTCCTCCATCTCCTGAAGATGCAGATACTTTAAACATTAGGAATGTTTACTTAACACGGGAAAAAAAAGTAGTTCTAGAACTTTCTGACTGTGTGTCTTTATTATCACTTCAAACATGGTTAAAATACAGTGGATTGAATACGGAGTTGGTCCCTTTCACTTTTCTTTCACTGCCAGATCTGTAGAGTTAAGAGTCAGTCTGGGAAGAGGAAGTAAGCTTTGGGAATCACTCAAAACATAGGGGCAGCTGTTATCCTATCAAAGAAAAGCGGGGAACCTTCTCAGGAGAGGCCAGCCTTCCAAAATAATTCAAAGAGCATGAAGAAGCAAGAGGTACCGTAGAACACAGCAGCACTGTAGAGCACCCCTTGTCCCATTTAGGGTTAGTGTTAACGATTCGACAATAAGAAAAAGACTTAAAAAAATTATTATAGTCCTAAAGTAAAAACACCCCAAAACAAGCAAGAGTCTAACTAAAATGTAACCAGTTTTGCATTGCTTATTTCAAGAACAATAAATTGTTTGCATATTCTGTGTTTCTTGATGTGATGAGAAAATGTTGGGTAAAAGGCGATCATTTGCTAAACTTGAGGGCATTGTTCTTGGATCTCTCACTGAATATGTTTTCAAATAAACGAGTCATGAAATTAGCCTTGTAGCCACATAATAAATTATTGAAATAATATACAGCTTTAGTGACTACCAATGCAAGTTCTTACACAAAGTGTAATTCTTTCTTTTGTGGATGTGCTTCCACACACAAATGAGCATTTTAGTGGCAGTGAGGGGTTAATGTGATATTCCTTTATGGTGGAGATTTATCAGCTCCTAAACTCCATAAAACCCGTTTTAAACTCAGTTCATAGTAAGACACGCAAAAAAACCCGAAACCTAAATTAATTGTTTCACTCACCCTGTAAAATCTGCCATCTCTTCCACCATCAAGCACTGAATAAAACGGCTCCATGTCTTTTCCACCCAAGGCAGCAGCTGCATGCAGCACACTATGATAACAGGACCAGAATCAGGATAAGTCTGTTTACACTTCATGGGTTGTATCTAATTGACTACCGGATAAAAGCAATCCTTACTCTAAGTTCACTTTCCATGACATGACTGAACTGTCAGATCTTCCTGCTGTAAAGAGAAACTTTCCATCATAGGAGCAGGCAAAGGAAGAGACACCCGTGGGATGGCAGATCAAAGCGGTGGACTTATGGGGGTTCCCGTCCAACGGCAAAAGCTGAAGACCCAACTGAAAGAGGTAATAAACTACTGTTTCAGTTAGTAAGTCTTCCAATTAAAGAGGTACTAGGGAGAAATAGTGCTCACTCTCTGACCTTGTCCTCTGTGATGAATGCAAGGTGATGTGAGCTCATCTCAGCTTCTTCGGATTTGGGAAGAACCAAGATTCGCTTAACTGGAGAACCATACGTTGGACCAAGAAGAGTCTTTCTGTTTTTGTTTTTTTTTTTTGTATAAAATGCATAGTTTAATTTATGCCATAATTTGATGTAAAAAATTAGATTTTTTTTTCGTAACTTTGCTGACCTGCACATGAGTGTTTCGTTGTTAAAAAGCTTAATCTTGTACTGGTCCGAGGCAACGAGAAGGAACTCCTCTGCGCTGAGAGGAGGATACCAGACTATGCACTGTGGCACAGCACTTTGCTCAATGCGCTCAGAGCGGAGTAGGAGGAGATTGTCCTTATGACTGTTTTTCAGGTCATACTCCACCTGATGACCCATACAGATACAAAGATTAGGAAAATGGTTTGTTTAACAGCCAAACTTCTTCTTCTTCTTCTTCAAAAAAAAAATAGTTCAAGAATGGTTTAAGCATAGTGACATAACAGAAGAATAAACGTTTTATTACATTTTTTTCTAAGCAATGATCAATAGTCTTAATGTGTAGCTTGGATAAAAACAATGACAGGTGAAATTAAACAGGGCATTTTCAGCACCACATATCTGTGAACAGTAGTGCTTAAATAACGACGTACAGGGAGAAGGTATGTATTTCAAGGTACGCATTTTTACCGCTGAGATATATATTTTATTTCATCCGTGAAAATAAAGAACCTTCATTTTCATCAGTGTTAAAATTTGCTTTATAAGTCATTATTTTGGTTCACAAAGGGAAGACTTGTAGCATTGTGAGGCAACACAAAACCCTGATGTCCTTTCCACCTCTAAAATTAGTCCAGTGCTGCTAGACAGCATTCCAGAAAATTACTCTGCGAGAAAATCCACCATTGTAATCTGCGATGTCCAGAGTAGATTTCTTACCTCTGCAGAGGTGATTATTTTTTTAGGTAATTTTGTGTGTTTGCTTGTCTGTATTTTAATGAATTTCAATTAATTTTTTACCAAAGGTGCACCTCAGCCCCCTCAGGTTTTTAAGGAAATGTTTGCACCTCATGCTGTGCTGACAATTTTTGTGCAATCCATCGATTTTGTGTGTGTGTTTTTATGTATTTTTATGCAAACCTATAGTAAAGAAAATAGCTGTTGTCCATTGGTCAAAATTAAATTTGAAATCTTTGAAATTACCTATTAGCGTTACCCCAGCGTTTGGAGGAAGATTTGAGGGCATAAAAAACAGGTTTCTCACGGTAAAGTGTGAAGTTTTGACAGTTAGTACTGAAACATAAAGCAGTGTCATCTGCTGGTTTTAGTCCATTGTGTTTTATAGCTTCCAAATTCAGTGCAGATGCACTTTAGCACTTAATGTTTTCTTCTACTGACCAGCTTTATGAAAAGACTGTTTTCATTCCCCAGCAGGACTTGATACCCAACATGCAGGCACCTCCTTTAATTATGTGTATTTAACTTATAGTAGATGGAGAAACTTTTTGTAAAATTTTATTTTACTGGAATTATGTATTCTTCTAATTTTAAGTTTAACTGTATTTTGATATGTTATTAGTAATGTTTAAAGGCTTAGAATATATCACAATGAAGCTTGAAATAGTTGAAAAATAAAACTTTGTATTTGAATTACTGAAATAAATTCAACCTTCAGAGGTATTTTAATCTCTTGACATGTATCTGCAGAGTTAAAAAGGAGAAGATAAGAATAACTGGATAAGAAAAAAATATGTCTGCTAACCAGTCGGCGGTCTGATCCCAGGGACAGCAGTCTTGGTTGGGCGCTGTCTAGATGAACCCCAAAAAGAAGGTCTTTAATGGACTTGTTGTGAGAGCGATACCTGCCCAGGTACATCCACTGAGGAGACGAGTCTCTGTTAGTCTGGGAGCAGAAGACGGTCACTGCTCTACCGACATCCTATAATTGAAGAGAAATATTCAGCCTGATTTTTATTTTTCACAGGTTGGAAAGAAAATCAATGATCCATGATGAATCCTTTCATCTACTTAAACCTTAACTTTAATTTTTGATCAATTCTTTTTGATTTGTTTCAGGAATTAGAACACAGATTAAAACCAAATTTTAAAGACTTGCTTACAGCAGTGGCAAGGTACTGTGAGTCTGAAGAAAAGGTGATCAGATCGATGCTGTCTGTAGTGCAGTGGAAGCATTCCTCAGGGTTGTTTTGCAAAGTGCTGGCATCCAGAATGTAAACAGCTCCAGTCCTAAAGCCCACTGCCAATAATCTTCCTGCTCAGAGGGGGAAAAAAAACAACTGACAAACCAAACTGTTAACAAGCCATAAAAACACTTGGCATAGTTTTATACTTTGTTATGTCTCTTTCATAAAACAGCCGCACACCTTTTGGGTCAAAAGTAACACAATTTATATGTTTTTCTTCTTCAAACACCCTTTTGCCAATAATTAATTTCTGGTTATAATCCCATAGTATTAAAACGCCATGTTGGTTGCCCATGGCTACAGCTGGATGGGAGGGATGGGATGCCACTACATGAAGAGGGTCATCATCATTCTGCAGAAGAGTCTGATTGGTGCGCTCCTCTGTGTTCACATGAACGACTTTGGAACTGATAGTGGAAACAAGAAAACTCCTGCAGAGGAAGGAGACCAGAATCAAAAGCAGTGATTTGGGAAAAAAAACAACTTTGTTTTGTTTTTTTATTTCTAATTTGGTCACATTATGACCACAATCTTCAATAAATTTAGTTGAAATTGTATGCAACTGCCAAATCAAAGCAGTTCAAACTTTTTGCCTTGGAGAAAAAAAATGATACATGCCTAGCAGCCTAATGTAACTCTGAATCCATGGGGGGCACTCCAGTAACATAGCCTTTGTGAAATAGCTACTGTGTTTGTTTTAATCAATGTTTGAGTTAATCACAAAAATATGATTTAAAAAAACACATTTTTGATTTATAAATGACTTAAAATGAAAGATTTCCTTAGTGTAAAATTTGCGTGGTTCAGTAACCTGCAATAGAAGATGTAATAGCATTTACATCTTCTACCTGACAACTAGGGGGTTCGCCTCCAGGGTGCAATCCTCCTGATAGCCCTGCATATCTTTCGAAAAGGATATAAAAACTATTGGATCCAAGTTGAGATACGAGTAGCAGACAACACACTTGAGGTCTTCATCATAAAACTGGATTTGACCTTGCAGGGTAGCAGTTACAAAGTAGCTGTAATCACATAAGCAAATGGGTCTCGAGGTCAATTTAAGGTACATGTAAAAGACAGAGAATATTGACAGCTCTGGGTACCTATCAGTTGTGGTGAGAACAGTGATTGGTTCTTTGATGGAGATTTTCTTGACTTCATTGAACACGGATCCTCTTTCAAGCAAGTCTTCATTTATTTCCCACAACACAATCCAGTTTGCTATAGCTTTCAGGACCCAAGGATTTCTCCAGTGAAACACAGTACGATTAGGAAACTTGTCAGCACTGTAAACCCATACACTTGGATCTGGAGAAGGCTGAGTCGATACTTTGAGATCAGTTGAATTGATGAACTGCAACAGATATAATAGCATCCTTGACCCTGATAAAAACGGCATGGTGTATATCATAGGTAAAACTTAAAAAAGGGATATATTTACACTTTTTGTCTTCAGTGCCAATGATTGCGTACTTCCGTTGGCCTGAAAAGAAACAATATAATTGAGGTACACTGGATTTTTATAGTAACTGTTTGTCTATTTGTTAGTAAAAATTAGCATCTGAAGTTACTCTGTTGTAGATTAACATGTGACTTTCACCGACGCTGAGAAGCTGATTGCTATCATTTGGGTTAAAGATGAGGTAATCCTGCCAAAACAAACCAAGATTGTAACCTACTACTTGCTACAGTATAAGGCATTTAAATTGGAAAAAAAAACAAAGCATGCTTACTTGACAACCAATTTTGTGATTGAGTTCAGTACAGCAGAGGGGCTTTCGTGCATCACTGGTCCAGTCCCAAATACAAATACTCTGGGAAAAACATTATTAAAGAGAAGCAGTTCATGGTTTAGAGTTTTATTAAAACCAGTAAAAAAATACTATAAAGGTTGCATTGATATTGTTACCATGTAAATTGTTTTCAAAATCAAATTGACTTCTTTGATATATCATCATTTTTTAAATAACAAATCAAGTTCCACATGTAAAGCATTTGTTTATTTTTTTTTTCATTATCGTAAATAATCCAGGTTTAAAACCCTTTTTTTGTTGTTTTTTTTTTCCTCAAATGAATCTCTCTAGACTAATCCTTTCGAACTCACCTGACATCCAGTTTTCCCAAGGGTTGCCAGATATTTTGCGTCACTTGAAAAAGCCACAGCGGCGACACCGCTGGCAGGGTGGCAATCAAACAATGTATTCACAGGAATCCTGGAAGATTTATCACAAACAGATTTAACTTCATGAGTAAAAGCCAGAACGGGACACAAGAAATATGTTGATCTATGTAAAAAATGAACAGTTACCCAGAGTAGGAATCCCATATTATCACCATGCTCCTTGACCCACTGTCTGCTGTTGCAATCCAGCGTCTGTTCTCACTTACACACATGCATGAGATGGAAGAGGAGTGACCCTAAAGATAAAGAACAGTTTTACCATGCAAATATTTCAAGAGGAAACCAATGAAATAAACATCTGCTAAAGACCATGTAAGAGGAATTTGCCATTCTGTTTTAGACATGATACATTTCATAAAAGTATTGTTCTAAACATACAAAAAATTTGCAAACCTTTGAAAATTATATTATGAATTTATAAGTCCATTTGGGTTTCAACATTTCTCTGTTTCAGGATTTGTTGGGGTGTGGCTAAAAGAGAGATTCAACTGAATCCATACAAGGGAGGGTTCTTTAGTGTGGCTATTGTGACATTCAAGCAGACATAGTACTATTAGAATAAAGTCACTTTACCACCGGTGAAGTGAGCAATAAGATACAAAAAAGCAAGGTAATAAAAGCAAAGGGACCAAAAACAACACTGCTGGCCAAATGATTCTAGCATCATAACTATCTAGAATTAAAAACCAAAGAAACAAATGCTTATTTTTGTAAAGTAATTTAAAAATCACCCAAGCTACCTTATGTATGGATAGTAGCAAACTGTTCTACAGTTTAGGAGCTACAGATGAAAAAGCTTAATATTTTATTTTACCAAATGAGTCGCCTGAATGACTAAAAGTATTTGATTTTCGGATGCAGAACTGCAATGCAACAAAAGGTGCAAACTGTTTAAGCTAGGGAAAATGCAAATGCAGGTCACACTTTTAATATTTTTGTTAATAAACTAGTTCCTTCCAGTTTAAAGTACACATTACTTATACAACCATCAGCCAAAGCCTTTACTGAAAGCAGGTGATCATCACCAAAGTCACTGGAGATGAGTTGTCCTTGCTGTTTACTGTTATCCTTTCTACTACAGTCCTTTCTGTTCTACGCAATAAAGTTGACCCAGAAATGCACATTGTGGGACTGGATCATTTCTAGACACATAAAAAAAAACATTTTCTCTTCATGTCTGCATAATTGCTCAATACTTGTATTACTTTATAATTATGACTTTATAATGAGAAACACATTTTCACTTTAAAAGTAACTTGTTTGTCTTTACCTGTAGAAGATGCTGGGAATTTAAAGTGTGATTGAATATGATCCCAACATTAGCTACACCATACAGGAAAATATGCTGACTGTAGTCTTGCAGACTGACAACGGGAAGGGCGAGATTCATCCCGAAGACCCTGTCCAATGACTGAATGAAAGTAAGTAAACAACCAATAAATCTCTAAATGACATATTCATTACAATAAGTGTAATATTTTCATAGACAGAAGTAAAACATGGAAATCTTTGATGTCTGTTTATCAACCAACAGACACGTGCATCTGAGGAATTTTGAATAGAATCAAAAATTATACTCAAAACCTGATAATCTGGATTCATCAGCAAACACACAGAGGGATACCTTTCCATTGCTTTCAGTTCTTTTGCTTATTGCTGATTAAACACAAAGCAAATTCAGTGACTCTAAAATATTTTGATACTACAGAGAATCGATAAAAAAGTAACTTTTATTTCCTCTAATTGTTTTGCCAGGGTGCATTTGTACCCTTATTGTTTGTGCACCCTTTTTTGAGCCCCATTTTTCCCTCCACCTAACTTTCTATTAATCTGCTCGCACACCACTCCGTAATTGGTTATACATAACAATAAACTTATGCCTGTCATGTCATATCTCATTTTACTATGACAGTCAATTATGGGTTTCATTAGCTTGTCAGTAGTATTGATATATATTAATATGAATAAATATTGAATATATATCCAATTGTGTGCATTGAACCCATGAAAAGGTTTTGTTTTACTCCCTGTGTTTTTTAACATTTATCACTTACCAGTGGATCCATTGCAGGGTGAGCTGTTTTATTAGAGAAAAGTGTGTCTTTGGTTGCTGTGTAGACTTGCGACTCTCCATTCCAAGATGGTATTTGGACATTTCTGACCCCCTTATTTTTCTTGGCTTCATCTCTTTGCTTAGTCAGCTTCTCTTCATCCTCAACTGCAGGCCCACAACTCTGCTGTTCTGTTGCACTCATAAAGGTTTGTTGCTTTTTGGGTTTGCAGCTTGTTGAGGACTGCTCCATCTTTGCTCAAGCATCTAATATGTCTGAAGACAAAAAATATTAATCGTTTCTGAAGTTCTTTGTTTAGATTTTTCTTATTTCTTTATTTATTTGAACAAATTAGTAAAAGAAACAAATCAATACAAATACAAAAGAAGATGCTTAAGTAGATATTTTTAATGTAAAATGTTTATGTTCCCAACCACTATTAAATGAATTGAACCGAATAAAATGTACCTATTTGTGGTTTTCGCTTTTAGGTCCCATTCAATTTAATTTCAAAAATACAGTAGAACAGGTTTCGGTTTCAAAAGATCATGCATCCTATATGGTTTGCTTCTTTGTTGTTGTTTTTTGTTGTTGTTTGTTTGTTGTTGTTGTTTTAAGCTTTATGGACATTTGTTCAGGTTAAAAGCCGTACAGTTTCTCACCAATCACCACGGATGAATCTCCTGCTTTTTTCTCTGACGATCGATCGAAAGAAGAACTACTTTCATCTGGATTTTACAAACTTAAAAGTCTGATCAACTTCAGTCTTTAAATGATCATATTATTGTACTGTTTTAAGAGAAATACAACATAAAAACAATTCGTAACGAAGCATTTCGTTGCCTAGTAACCTTCCAAGTGGCGCGTATGGTTTGTGTTCCGGTCAAGTTTTTCAGACTAAAAGCTTAATTCTCGATTAACAAATTCCTGCTACTTGAATGAATAAAATAAAATGGAATTTTTATTGAATTATTTTGTTAAAATTTAGATAACAAAATTTGTTCTTAGGTAAAAGTAACACTTCCTCAACATATTTTAATCAAGACAAAGTAAAAAGGGATCATCCAAGAAATTACTCAGGTAAAAAGATGTTTGATAGGAAAGTTATTTAGGTAACCAATTAAGTACTTGAATATTGCTAAATCAAATTTAATGTGTGAAAAAATGTATTCCTATAAACAAAATTTAAACTTGCACAGGTTACTGTACAATGAAACAAAATGATTCAATTAATCACATCATTTAAAACCAATCGGTTTCAGCAGCCCACTTAAACTCTTTATAATCAATAGCTTCAAAGAATATTTTATTGATTAAAGTAGTTGATCTATATGTTAGAACTATTCAAAGTACATTCAGCGGCCGGTAATACTGTTAACTGTCACCTTACCTCCAAACTGCACATCAGCAGATTAAAAATGAGGAATAACAAATTAGAACAATGAATACTGCTCACAAACCAGAAGTTTGTTCAACACATGCCTGGTGCTTTTTTTTGTGAAAACGTCCTTGTTCCTCATTCACTGAACTAACCAGAGATGGGTAGAAAGCTAGAAGTTATACTCAAGTTGGATGTTTCTTTATAAATAATACTAGAAGAAAAGTGCATGGTACATTCAAAACTACTGCTTAAAGTACTTTTTTTCAAAGTAGTTACCAATTAAATGAAACTCAGCAAATGACCTTTCCAGTGGTTAGCTTTGTCAGAACCCTATCCTTGATTTTTTGAAAAGCAAAAGTAAGAAGACAAATATCGTCTTCAAGCCTGAACCAAGAACTTGTGAGAACTGAGAATCTTATAGCTTGTAATTAGCCTTGAAGTTTAACTGGATTCATTATATATTTTTTTTTAAATCCCACATTAGATTTCTCACACCATTAGATATAAATCCACCAAAGGTATATTAAGCTTCACTTGTTTATCACTCTGGTCACTGTCATACCTTTACTCATTCAGTAATGTTGTAGCGTATGTTGTACTGTCATAGTATGATACTAGGAATGTTATGAATGTTAGTTTCTGCATTTTCATGATTTGACTTACATTTGGAAACCTTAACTTTAACATAGATAACTTAATTCTTTTCAGTTTATGCACCTTATGATTCTTTGTTTTGTTTTGTTGTTGTGCCAGTGTAATTTTCTGTATTCTGTAAAATGCTTATTTCAAGGTACTTGGGAATAAGGTGCTTCTGATTTTCATTCATAAATAACTGTATTTCATTTAAGCACTGGAGCCGTTGGAGCTCTCTTTAATGCATCAATTACTAGCGATAGCGTGTAACCTGGCAATCTTGAAAAACTATAATGTAGATCATTGCGTTAGACGATCGACTTTGAAATAGCCGATCTTATCCTTAGCGTATTTTTTAACCCTTAAACTGCATTTTTGAAGTGAACGCACCATAACGGTCTAGCCGTCTTCAGACTTTCAAAGTAAAATAAATTTCTGCAAAGATCGTAAGTACGCGAGGCTAAAGCAGTTGATCTGAGTATGCAACCAATGTAGAACGAAGTCATGTTTTTTTATGGTAAATACACTTCTTGGACATTTTGGCTGATAAAAAAAAGAACTTCACATATAATTTACCCACACTCACACACACACACACACACACACACACACACACATACATATATATATATATATA
>JAUZNJ010019665.1:0-17231 GCA_034780135.1 Jordanella pulchra | reverse complement strand
TACAGCAATGGCACACATAACTGAGACTGCGCCTTTTTGTACGGTGAGCCTTATGGTCGTGAAAATACGGTACAGTAGATTCTGTTTGGGTTTAGGTTAGGTGAGTCTGTTGGCAAAAAGTGTGCAAGTAAAGGAAAGCTTTAAAGGTTCTAATATGTCTTATTATCTATGTAGACATTGGACATGTTTAAAAACGTTCAACAAACAGCAACTGATCGTATTGCTCCCCAATCATCCCTGACTGTTGAAACTTTCATTCTTACCCCAAACTCTTGGACCTTGATTTCAAAATGGAATCAAGCAATGCAGTATGTAACCTTACCTTATTTAGTTGAGATGCTTTTGACTTTGTGTATCAGAAACTTATCCCAAGATTATGATTATTGTCACTCTTCTCCTGGATTTGTCTATTTTGAAATTATTTCTGATTTTCCAACTCCAGCCATAGACCACTCCTTATGAAACTGCTTGAAACTCTTTAGTTTTCCTTGCTTTACAATCTTCTTATCTTCTACAATCTACCTTTTCGTTCTAAATGTCTAATACTAAGCTTTGATGCAGCACTCTGCAGAACGTGTTGAAGACTTTTGAATTATTTACTTGAAAATTAACTCTTCAATATGCAGATCTTAGTTTAGTCTCTGTTTACTGTGTATTGTTAATGTATGATTATATGTGTGACTTGTAAATAAATTCAGAGCATGTTTGGCAGCTATGTGGGGATTAAAGGGGTAATAATCATGTGTGTGCAGAGTGGATAGAAGAGCATTCATCTGCTGCAGCTCCACTGGCAAACTATGTTCCAAACCACCTTGAGACATACAGGGACCCACAAGTCCCACCAGCTCTACCTCCAGGCCCAGTCGGGGTTAAAAGTAAGTCTATGAGTTTGTATATTTGGAGGCTCTCATTTGAACTATTTTATTTTACAAATATATAGTGTGGCTGATGTTATTTTTAAAAGCTAATAATTGTTGTAAGAAAACTTTTCATTCTTGTTTTTTATTATTTCTTTTCTGTAGTAATGTCAAACAAAAGCAATGAGAGACATATTTATTGAGTAAATATATAATTATCTATCCAGGCAGATTTGACATTATTAACAGGCAGGCATCAACATTTTATGTATTATTTTTAAATGCACTGACTGTAACAAATTTCATTCACTATATTTTTTTTGTCTGTTTTATTGCTGTCTTTTTCCCTCTTTTTTTTGAATTAGCTTCTATTTCATTAAGTTTTAAATAATTAGTTCATTTTTTAGTGCTAATGTTTTTCAACCAAATGTATATTTATTTGTTGTTAGTGATCTTCATTTTGATGATTTTATCAGGGTTTTTGTCTACCTTCAGCCTCAGTCCCGCAAACCAGCACCTTCTTTGCTGCACATTTCCATGCTCTCTTCCCCAGGCTATGTTTATCCTTTTTCACATCTTTTCTCTTGTCCTGTTTAGCTTAGTTTTTTTTCTTGCTTTAGAGTTTTGTAACATGTTTTGAGCTGAGAATCCATAAAGGAAATAAAGACGAGTTCATAAGCCAGCCATATTTATGTTTGTGTTGTCTTGAGACAGTGTTTAGAAGCTGTTTATTTTGTGCATTCTCTTCAGGGGGGAAACCTTTCTTCACCAGAAACCCAGCAGAACTAAAAGGAACCTTTATCAACACCAAGCTTAAGAAAAGTCGCCGTGGATTTGGCTTCACAGTAGTTGGTGGTGACGAGCCTGATGAATTCCTGCAGATCAAAAGTCTGGTGCTGGATGGCCCTGCAGCTGTGGATGGCAAAATGGAGACAGGTGTAGTACATGGTCTTAATCTACAGGGGGCACTGTTTTCATTTAGAAACACATAGAGATGGTTTTGAATAACTTATCTTTTAAAGGTCACTATTTAATGACATCGAGCTAATGGTAGATATGATAAAAAAAGGGGTTGCATGAAGTTTTATATTGTGAGAGGATTCCATCTGAATACCATCTTTTTGCAGGGGATGTGATTGTTAGTGTAAATGACACCATCGTGCTGGGCTACACACATGCACAAGTGGTGAAGATTTTCCAATCCATTCCTATCGGCTCAATGGTGGACCTGTCCTTATGTCGTGGATATCCGCTGCCATTTGACCCTGATGATCCAAACACTAGCCTAGTGACCTCCGTGGCGATCTTGGACAAAGAGCCAATCATTGTCAACGGACAAGAGACTTTTGATGCACCTGGCAACCAGGCTGGACCCATCAATGGCATGCGGGAGGCACGGCCGCACAGCCCCTCAGCTGAGGTGGCATCCAATGGTTCACATGGATACTCCACTGACGTGGTCACCCTGGCCTCAGCCATCGCCACCCAGCCAGAGCTGATCACAATTCACATGGAAAAGGGAGACAAAGGGTTTGGCTTCACTATTGCTGACAGCCTTACAGGAGGCGGGCAGAGAGTCAAACAGATAGTGGATTACCCACGGTGCCGTGGCCTCAAGGAGGGGGACATTCTGATGGAGGTTAACAAGAGAAACGTCCAGAATATGAGCCACAACCAGGTGGTTGATCTGCTCAGCAAATGTCCAAGAGGCAGCGAAGTCACCATGTTGGTGCAAAGAGGTACGTGTAATATCTCATTTTCTGGGATGATGAATGTCTGCAGGATGTGAAGTTTGGACATTAAAGGTTGAGAGATGAAGTGCACAATTGAAGAGGCTTTAATCTGCTAAATAGACGGCAGTCTAAAGAGTTGATATGTAGAGAGTGACACAGTGGAAAAGTAAAAGAGAGTGGGCCACATGATGAAAATGCTTGGACTGGATGGAATGGAACTGGAGAGGCAGGAAAAGAGACTGGGGTACAAAGGAGTTTAAGCAAGATGGGGGAAGATGGTAAAGATGGATGAATGCGGAGTAAAATGGCACCACACATTAGTTCACATGCTAATGAATCACTGTGAATTGTTTGTCATCAATAGCTGTTTGATAATTTGGATGTGTTTCATGTATTTTCAGACCTAATCTCTATCTAAAAGGTTCATACTAGTTCTACTTTCTACATGGATTCAGTTGGATGTATTTTTCCACATTAACAGTTCAGATTATATTTACTAATATCATTACATGTAATGGTTCCTTGCAAAAGTATTCACCCCTCTTGTGCTGTTTTGCATGTTGTAATTTTACAGCCACAAACTGCAATATAGAGTACAATATCTTGTACAATACTGTATTGTCAACTCAATGGAAAAAGATTAGTTTTTGAAAAGATAAAGAAAAGAGTGCCTAATGTTGCCCTCCATGACACTCTTCATCCTTATCTCTAACACAGCTCCCACTGAGTCCACCCTCTGCCCCATCACAAGGCAACACTTCCTAATCAGCTTATTCTGCAGGTTACTATCCCTTGGCTCATATGGCTCCCCTAACAGACCACCTCAAAGAACACAGCACTGGCTACCACAGATTGATATAAAATGTACAGAAACTCCTTGCTAGTATTAAATGAGTTTTAACATTTTTTTTTAAGAAATAGAGCCTATTATGTCCTTTTTTGTTTTTTGTTCTTTGCCAACCAGTCCAGCTTGTGGTGGAGATGGACTCCCAAGTAGTTTTTACAAGTTCAATCTCCTCTCCACTGTGTTAACAAAAGTTAATTGTATGATCTGCTTGGTTCCTCTTTTCAGACTTCTTTTTGAATAAAGATAAAACTAATGCCAGCCTAATTTTCCTTCCTTAAAAATAAGCGCATTTTTTTCATGCATCACATAAAATCCCAATGAATAACTTAAAGTTTGTGCTCATGAAATGTCAAAAACATAAATGCTTAGGAATAGTTTTGCAAGGCACTTAAATATTTGTAGTTTTTTTTACGGGATGGAGCTTCGTTTTTCAGGCTTGCAGTTAAAGAATTCCTAAACTAAGGGGTTCCTGACAAATAAGTCGTTGCAGATGTTTTTATTTCAAAGATGTCAAAGGGAAAATTATTCGCCAAGGTCTCGAAAAGTATCAAAACAGAATTCAAGGTTCCTCACCTTTCTCGCTTTTATGTTAATTTTTTAAGCACGTGAATGGTGTATTGATAGCAGCTGGGGATATACACCCCATATCAAATATGTCATCTAATGAGTCGACCTTGTGCACTGCTGCTGAAATAACTGCTATATTGTATTAAATGTCAGCATCATTATGAACCTCTGTGTGTGGGTGTATGTGAAGGAAGGAGAAGAAGGATTGTACAGAAGCAAGCTCTTTAGGCAAACCACAAAGCGAGGATAAATGGGTAGGAGGCTGCAGAAATCACAGCAGCTGCCTGCGTGATTTGAAAGGTCCGTAGATCATGTCTACTAGCTTCTATAAATAAGTTAAATGTTCCAGTCATTAATCAATAATGACATCATTTAATCCCTTGTTGTGCAATGCAGATGCTCTGTCTGCACTGAAGAAGATGTGTTCACCTGAGCTTGCTGAATATCTGAAGAAACTGACATGAAAGGGAAATCAGACCCATTTTCATATGAAGAGAGTTCATAATGAATTTAAAACATCATGACACTCATTGTACTTTGACACAGATACTGCATGAAGTTGAGTGATATCCCATTCTTAAACCAAAGTGCTCACCCTTTGTTCCCATAACAGCTTCAACTCTTCTGGAAGGTAATTTTGCAAGTTTTAGAGGTAAACTTTACTTAATTTTGTCCCCTGTAGCACCCATACCAATTACTTGCACATAGCCAAGTATGCAAATTAGGTAATAATAATTTTTGGACAAACAGTTTCATAAATCTGTACTTACTTAACAGTAGTTTTTCTGACACTACAGCCGTTGAATCTCAAAGCATTATCTGAAAGTGCACGCTCTGGAAAGGTGGGACATCAAAAGTGTCACATATCATAGGACTTAATGGTTTTTAAGATGTGCTTTATTTCTTCATCTTTACACCTATATAAAACATGTTTTTAGATACACACATTTGCATGATAAAATCAAATAAACTTTTACAGCAGGTTTGCTTTGGTCAAGTCTCCTGACTTGAAAAAGTGCTATATAAGTACAGGCCATTTACCTTTTACCATTACTAACAATAAGCTAGCCAGAATCAAAAATCCAAATTTGTAAATACATTTTTCAGCTGTTAAAAATGTTGCAACTGCTTGCTTCTGCTTGGCTTTATGTTTGAGAACACAGTGATGAGTTTGTCCTTGCTGCAGGTGTATTGTCCGTGAACTATATCTAAAAAGAGTGCTGTAAGTGGAGTGCATGGGAAAAAAGAGAAACAGCGATCATGTTTTGAGAGAGTGGAGGTGGAGGATTAGAGAGGGTAAGAGAGAGGGTGAGATTTGCTGAGCAGAGCTGGAAGTTCACAAAGGAACCGTGTGTGAGAGGATTGGTTTCAGATATGTACAGGAGACAGATAGCAGGCAGTGGAAGGAGGTAGAAAGTAGGAGGAAAAAGTCCCTGTTTATCAGGGAATTTATCAATCCCTAAAGCTGACTCAGAGTGAGCAGACACAGGTCTTAAGAAAGGTTAAAAAGTACAAAGTACAAGTTTTATCTATGTATTTATTTTAGGTGACATTTTGTCATACAGTAAATATTTGAAATGTTGATAGTATTAAATTTTACTCGGTGTTAGGATTCTGTCTTAAGAATAGTAAATATCCTCTGGAACAAATTTCAATGTGTCCTTGTTACTTTGACAGCAATTTATACAATTACAACTTAAGCTAAATGTTTGGGAACTCTGTCTGGGTATCTATGACCAAAGAATTATCAGTTTGTTAAATAAGAACTCAACCAGATGAATGCAAAAATTTAAGTATCATGCAAGTCAATTTATTATATTGTAGAACAATTTCAACTTGCAGCTGATATGATTCTGCATTAGAACAGCATCCTTGGGTTGTCTGGATCAGTTTTATGACCAGCATTAGTAAACAACGGATAATTTTAATACAAAAGTCTTATACAACAAATGCAATAAAAGGTCACCACTGACATTCATGACTGTCAGTCCTTTACTGTGTATATTACTGTAACAAATTAAAAGCACATAGGTAGCTGGGGAAAAAAAACCGATTTGTAAGAATAAAATTAAAATGTTTACTAGCTATTTTGCCATAGTTAACTTTGCAGAATGTGGCTGTATGACTTCATAGGAACATAAAATCACAAAATGTACTTTAACAGGAATCTAATAGGTTTAGTCAACAACCCTGACACTAATAATTTACTGAGAAGTCCCTCTTTCTTTAGCTAACAGTGCAGAAACAAATTTTGAAATGGCAATTTTGATTCACATGTTAAACAAAGATTGTTTATATATTTTGTAAATGCCTACTGCTCTATACGCTATATGTTCTAACATTACAAGATCAACTAACTCATTTCTATCCTTGGTTATTAAATAAACAAAATGAATACATAAAAACGTACATTTTAATTTATGAAAACTTGATATATGTGAAAAATTATGTAAAAAATACATTTTTCTAAACCTAATGGCAAGAAAACTACATGTCAAGGTATATTACTGCTACTTCAGATGAATTCTGTTATTAGAAATCAGTGTAAATATTCAAAGAAAATTTGGAAAAATGATAAAACCTGTTTTTGTTATGACTAAATATCAACATTTTAAATATTTTTTGAATATCATTCTAGGGTCAGAGTTATTAAGAGCCACTTTAGGTCAAAACCATCATTTGTAGCTCCAGAGCTGCAGGTTGCAGACCCCTGTCCTAAATCTGGGTGGGGAGCTTTATCAAGATTCTAGCATTATTTTTTCTTTTGGTATTTATACACTGTATGTATATATATATATGTTTTGGGTGTTAAGAAAAAGTATCAGAATGATTATCTATTTAGAAGCCAATTGATTTTTGGAACTTTCTTTAGAAATTATTAGATGTAGAAGTCTTAAAAGCAGTGATATATTTTTATTCTAATTTAGATTTTTTTTTCCTCCGTTAATAATATATGAATGTAAGTTTTAGTTAAGAAAGGATTTATCATCAACAAAACTGAAGATTACATCGCGTGATCTCACCCACAGAGACACATCCATGTAAAGGAGGGCAGGCCAGCTATGACTCCTCCATCTTGTCTTTCTGCCGTTGTTGCTATGACAATCTTGCAGAGTGCTTCCATCCCCAGAGAAAAGGAGTAAAAGAAGACAGAAAATGAAAACACAAAAGGAAAGGGAATATAATAAAGGGGAAAACCATTTTGGAAGAATAGGCTGTTACAACAACTTAACAAAACTAAATAATATAGAGCAGACGAAGAGGGGAAAAACAAAGAATTACTCACATTTTTCTCTTTAGCAAAATACATAGAAAACCTGGAGGAAGGACTATTCACTGAATCCGTGTGGGCTCAGCATAGATTCACCAAGGACACAGCCACAGCAGCGCAGAAAAGTAGAGGTCCTTTCAAACTGCTGCAGGTTCACGTTGAAAAGATTTAGCTATTTTATGGGATACATGGAATACAGCCTTTGGGCCTACACCACAACTCCAATATGTAGGTTCTTCTAAAGATTTTATATTTTTGCTGTTCATAAGATGAAAAGAACATTTTTGTGCATGATTAATAGGGAAAACCTAACTCAAATATAGATAACCCTAACTCTGCTATATATCAAACAGTTTGATGCTAATAATTATGTAAGATAAGTGTATTATCAATCACTAGTATTTCAGGCATTCGTCTGGACTAATAAATTTTTTGTATTGTGAGGTAAGGAGGATGTTGCTCTTTTTCAGACATACAGGAATCAGTTAAGTTCACCAATGCTGTTAAAATAGTGTAGATAACTGAAGTTGTTAAAAAACTCCTATTGTTTTTAATGTGTATGAAAGCCTTAATATTCTGTTCAGTTTTATGTTTTCATTGTTTTATTTTCTTTAGTTACATATGCTGCAAAATGATTTCCCAACATTACTAATTAGAACTGAAATGAGCTGTGAAATTTGTTAAAGGGCCAATTGAATACATTCATATTCTCCTTCTTCATTTTAGAGTTACACAAAACTCCACTTGATTATTTCCATCACATTTAATTTGTGTTTTTTATTACTCAGTCAGTTCCTTTATGATTTCAGCTTAGGTAAAGCAGAAAAGTTTAGTCTAAAAAAGTCTTTCTGTAGATATTTATTATACCTTAAATCTGTAGTATTTTGACTCCAGATTACCTCATGAGGATCTCCTACCGAGAAATGCTGATGTAGTAATGCTATAGCCAAAGTTTTGGACTTTTTCTAATCCTCTGTGGACTTACAACAATATTTGTTTGGGTCAGCTCAAAAGCTGCATCTGCACATGTATCAAATTGTTTATATATTTGTGTGGAGAAGATCAGAGTCCTTCCTATTGTGTTTTGTTAAATATTTTTTGTCAGTACCCCAACACTAATCCACACTGCAGACCATAGCTGGTCTTTAACATATATAAGTCTTTTAAGCTAATATATCTCAAATTGAGCTAATACATGGGTCAAAAGTTACACAGTGTTGCTTTAAAATTAAACAACTTTTTCCCTTGTTATTATTAATTAGCAGCAACACTGTTAAATATTGTTGATTGCCTCACTATGTAACTGTTAATTGTCCACCCATTACTAATATTTTTGCACATCACATAAAACAGATTGATTGAATAAAGGTTTATTATGCATTTATGTATGGCAGCTTTTTCTGTGTTAGATAAAGCAGCATCATGCAGTTCCGGGATTTTTTCACTGAGCCTCAGCTGTTCATGAATGATTTAGTCATATTATTCATACACCAGCATAACAGAAACGCTTTAGGTTATGCAGATATGAAGATGTAATTACACATTACGAAGCCTTCACAGAGTGTATCATGAAAATCAACTTTCCTGCCTGACTGGAGCAGCAGTATTTGGTTACCTTACATCTTTCCTGTTATACATTGTTTTTTTCTTAGGACTACTTCTTTTTCAACTTTATCGTCATACTCAAATGTCCTCATGATGTAAGAATCGAACATTAACATGCTTATTTTCAGTAGTTTCTTTTTGAAGTTAAATGTTTTTCGTTTTCATACATAAATTAGAGAACATTTATTTGTTATGCCAATCACACTCTGTAAAGCTTTTTCCAAGTGTGTTTTTAGGTGTAGTTCATTTGACCTATTCAATGTGGTCACAGAGAAAAAGCATTGATGCTTCTTCTTCTAGTCCAAAGTACAGCACAAATTAGGATCACAAACATACACATTTAAATAAATAGCAAATACTCTTCTATTAAGTAATTAAAAAAATAACAACAAATACATACAGAGTAGAGTTCATGTGGCGTTAAAAGGTAGAGAATAAAAGTAGCTCTTTAGATGTAAAATACTCAATTGTGGCAAGGCAAGTTTATTTGTATAGCACAATGAAGAACATGGACAATTCAAAGTGCTTTCCATGGAAAAGACAATAGAATAGAAGAAAATTAAAAGCATATCAACATTAAAAATATGCCTAAAACAGATAAAACTGTTGGACCACAACCTCAAGCAAAAAATACCTCAGTTAACAGTTTACCTTCAACAATCACAGGAAGCTCTAAACAAATGGGTTTTTAACTTTGACTTAAAAGAACTCAGGCTTTCAGCAGTTTTACAGTCTTCTGAGAGTTTCTTCCAGATATTTTCAGCTTTTCTTTTATTAGGATTTAAGAAATTTTAAGTCAATCAAGCCTTGATGTCACTAAGATATTGGAGTGAGAGTGTCAGGGAACCTTTACTAGTCTTTACAAGCAAATAAATCTGACAGTCGTCCCCTTAAATAGGATAGATAGGATAAAGATGTAAGTAATGATTTTCAATATCATTAGTTGCAAGTTATAGGTTTATTTATTAAGACAATCTGTGGACATCAAAATATGTTTTGTATGGCTATGAAATGCAGGAAAACCGAAAGAAGAAAGTTCTTCAAAAACCTTTTTTTTAATCCTATGAACTTTATGTTCATTTTACCCTTAATTACTTTATTGATCCTGGCTTTTAGTTTCTTGTTCAAACTATCTGTTTAATCAAATGCATATTTCTGGTTGTTTCATTTTCCACAGGAAAAACTACTTTTTAAAGTCCTCACCTCTTTTTGTCCTTCTGTACTCACTTAGGAGCCGCACATCTTTTTAGCAGAAAGGTCTTTTTCTGTTGTTTCTATTTATATCTATAAAGAATGGCAGGCTTCAAGACAGCATGATTATAGATGTTAAATCATCAGTCATATATGGTAGTTCCATATATGGGATATATATATATATATATATATATTCCATATATGGTAGTTCCATATCTGGTTTTGAAAATCTGGAAGCCGATTGAGATGTTTTTTATGTTTAAGTCCATCAAGATTTAACTGATTTCTTTATCTAAAACAGGATATTTGCCCTTTAGCATCTCCCTTTGTCCTTCAAAACTGTCAAGTTAGAGCTTGAGGGTCACATAACCAGGAGTTGTAAAAGGAAACAATTATTATTGACATGACATCTGACCCAGTGATGGATGCGTTTCCTGTGTTAGCTACACATCTGTAATTACTCAGGCAGGAAAAAAAAAAAAATAAAAAATGGTTTAAGCCTCTGTTCAGCAGGCGAGATGATCCATTTGGTCCAGTAAGAGGCACCCCATAATCTGAGAGATGGAGAGAACGTGCAGCAGAAAAAAGAGATGTCAATGAATTATAAATCGAGTGGAGAGGGGCTTTGCAGCAACAGAGACTTTTAACAT
Organism: Jordanella pulchra; assembly: GCA_034780135.1. Taxonomy (NCBI): domain Eukaryota; kingdom Metazoa; phylum Chordata; class Actinopteri; order Cyprinodontiformes; family Cyprinodontidae; genus Jordanella; species Jordanella pulchra. The sequence continues at coordinate 6,507 of JAUZNJ010019665.1, read as the reverse complement.
TTAATGATTTTTTTTTTTTTTTTTGCCTATGCAGCAGCAGTAGGAGCCTGGTATGAGTGTTTGCATGATGTGTGGTAATGTCAAAGGAAGTTTCCAATCCACACTTATTCTACATTAGACAAAAAAATATACATAGCAGACAAACCAGGACATGAAACGTCTAATGCTAATATTAAAATTATTTATATTTTCAATAAAAAAACACAACTACCGTATCACCTTGGAAACGGCAAACCCTCGTCCCAGTCCTGTCACTTGTCTTTCGTGCATTTATTTGTCTATTTTTGTCTCTATGTTCTGTGCTGTGAAAAGGTGGAGTTGCCTTGGAAAAAGATGAAGGAGCCTTGTGTGGGTTAAACAACCAGGTTGGGTCTCAGTAGATTTCCTATTTGAGGTAGAAGAGGCTTTGCTGTAAATAATGAGAGATATTTGGAAAGGTTAAATGTCTTGTGTGTTATTCCCTACACTTGTATGTCGTGTGCCATCTCTCCTGACATCTGACTGCGGGCATGAATATTTTATTGGCACAAATGAGATTGATCTTCTTGGTTACTTTTTACAATTTTGGTGTACGAGTGAGATGGAAAGAGAGATAAAGGCACAGTAAGGCATGGTGTACGGTGGAGGGGAGGGGCAGGGAGTAGTGGGGAAAAGGGGGACAAAAGTATAAATACTGACACAGGAGAGGAGGAAGCAGCCCTGAAGGCACTGAGAAGAAGCAGACAGAGATGGATTCCTCTATTTAGTTGCTTATTCAGCCTAGGTTAAGGCTGAGATTCCACCTGAACGAGTGGCGTCACAGGGACCTGTAGCTGCTTCTGCTGTATCCATCGGTATATCTTACACTGTCAGATCACTAATGCTCCTCTGTTGAGTGTGGCTGAGTGCGCTGACTCAAGCGGGATACAAAAAAAGGGGGGAGGAGATCACTCAGATCAACGATCAGTGCAGTGCATTTCTCAGTAAGAGAGAGAAGAGAAGGCAGAACAGGGATAGGGAGCAGGCCAGTTACCTTCTGCTCTACAGCACAAACCTGGGGGTTTATCTTTTCATCCCGAGGAGGATCGGACCAAAGGGGACAGACGAGGAGCACCGCAGGTCATTAATGCTCTCTCTGTCTTTCTGCCGATGTTTTGCAGGCGTGGTGCCAGCCAAGAGAAGCCCAAAGCTGGTGGTGAGTACTATTTCTTCAATTCTTTCCTTTGTTTGCATATCTCTGCACACTCCTCACTGAAACAAGTGCTATTTTAAGAACAGAAGGCGAGGACTTGTGAGATGTGACTGAGATCTTAAGCTCAAGGAATCTCTGCTGCTTCTTCATTATCGGGCTCCTGTTCTTTCTGCAAGCTTTGTGGGATTTTTTTTCCATCTTGAATCTTGTTCCTGTCTGTTTTCTTTCTGTAATATCCTCTTTGCTTTCTCCTACAATCCAACCCTTACTGCCATGCTGCCACTCAGTGACTGATTGAGCGTAGCGTAGCCTGGGCAGAGCAGTGTAACTGTGAGCAGCTGTTGAGTGGAGCAGACAGCTAGAGCTCAGTGAAAGGCACCAAGAAAAGGTTTAGTAAAAGATAAAGGAAGGGAAGCAAAGCTAGGAGTCTTTCAGATTACCCATGGATTAAGAGGGAACACTAAAATAATATCTTACTTGAAAACTGGGGTTTAAACAATTGGAGGAAAAGGTAGGAAATAATCAGCAAGACAATATTCTTGAACAGCTTCCCTGGGGATATGATCAGAGTTTAAAGAGCAAACGCCTCCTGATTTCTATACTTCATCTCAGCTTGTGTAAAAGAATCAATACAGGCTTAAACAATATGCAAAATTTTCAGCAAAATGGCCTGAACTACAGTTATTATCCTAATTAAAGATTCAACCGAAATGTTGGCAACAACACAAAAGATGTATAAACTGCCTCATAATAAATGTAACCTTTAATTCAGCAGGATGATCTTACATTGAAAAATATTGACAAATACAGCTTTTAAAATGGCTACTTTTGTTTTATACCAACGGTACCACCAAGAAACCTTTATTTTGAGAAAAATCAGGGGTGGTATAGTTAGTTTGTCCCTTACTGCCAATTCAAAATAAGAATAGTATTTAAAACTTTATAGCTGAACAGAGAAATATAGTATTCATTGCATTACTGTTTACCTGGGTTAAAAATACGACATGACACACATGCTCATTCCTCATTGCTACTGACCACTATGGTGGGCAAAGGTCTATATTCATCCCCCCCCCAGGATGGTAAAACTTGTTGAGGAATGACCACTACTCACTGTTCAAGAACTGCAGCTGAAGATGGCTTCTTGGATTAACTAAGACATTATAGCAAGCCTTAGAATATATCTACATGTTAACCATTTTGAGAAACATTTCTCAAAAAACTGTCTCTTTTCTTCCACTGCAAACATAAATGTGTTGATATGCTAAACTCTACTGTAACTTTAATCAGAGCCACCTGGTTTAGTGAGATGAAAAAAGGATCTAGAAGCATTTCTGCCTATGCCCCTTAATTGGCTTCTTAAGCTCTCCCGTGATCGACTAGCTATATTATGATTAGGATCAGTTTGGAAAACGGAAGTTACCTTTCCAGGTCACATGGTGTGGCAGTCCGAGAAGGGTAATGGACTCTGTATGGGGGTCGTTGGGATCAAGAGCGGCCGTGGCTGTGTGTCACTCCAGATTAGTGTTCATTGAAGAAAAAGCTGAGTTCCTCTCCTATGGTATGTCTGGGAAATGTCACTCCACATGTGACTTTTTGTTCGCCAAAAACAACCAGTTTGCTTTCAGCCAGCCTGAGTAGATACTTGCAGTAAGCTCTCATATTCAGGAGAGGTGGGTGCTATCCCACCTCATTATCAAGTCTCCTGCGATTGAACGAGAAGTCAATTTTGTGTGGCTGTTGTCCTCATTATGAAGCATTATGGGAATTTGACCCTTCATCTCATAACGTTTGATGAGTGGAATGGAATGACTTCTCTTCCATTTCAAGCCCCATCTTATTAGTTGCAGTAGATAAAGAGAGATTCACTTGTCAGTTTTGCCCCATTTCACTGTCAGTAATTGCATTTTTTTGAGTAGGACTTATTGTTATTTGTTGTTATAAGTTTTTCCAGTTTTTTTTTTTTGTTTTGTTTTGTTGGCTCAATAAATATTAACATTAAAATCTGTACATGCTCTCGTTGCTACAGCAGACAACCATTTAAAAAAATTGGGGGATTTTATAGAAAGCTTTTACAAACATGGTAGTGAGTTTTGCAAACATTCCTTTTAGAAAATGTAATTTTTCATTGAGATTTTTTAATCTGAAAAACAAAGAGTAGTACTGCCTGATCATAAAGCAGAATGAAATTAATTAGTGAGCTTGAATCAAATATATGCGCTAAACTCCCCCAAATCAATATTTTGGAGAACAAGGTGTTGCTCTTATTACAGTTGCAAGGAGCTTTTTTATCATACCAGCTTTACTCTGACATTTTTACCCACTCTTTTTTGGACTGTTGTTGAAATCTCATTAAGTTGCAGGTCTGAACTTTGACTTTGCAGTTTTTCCACATGAACATGTTAAATCCAAACCTTTCTATTATAAACATGTGTCAGTGTTTGATGTTGCTGTTCTCCTAAGGTTACCTTCTACCCTAATCAAGTCTTTGCAATATCTTTATTTATATCTTTATTTTTTTGTTGGTTTAAAGTCTTTTTTCTAAACCCAAAGTGATACACGACAAAGATTTTTATTTATTGAGTAATGTTATGTTATTTATGGGCACATTTTTTTATTGAAAATTGAATAAAAAATCCATCCCCTGCAATGAAGAGAGATTATATTCAATATCTCCCTTGTTTCATTTCAGCTTTTCTTTTTTTCTGCATCCATGGAAACCATGTCATTCCTCTTTTGACTACAGTAGACAACTTTAGTAATAAAAATGTTATAAAGCAATATCTAAAAAAGATGACCTTGAATGGTTTTCCTCCCCCTCTCTGTCCTCTATTTTCACTCCTGTCATCAATTCTTTATTACTTTTCTCTCCCTTTTCTCCCCTATCTCCACGTCTTATGTCTATTAGTTCATACCACCCACTTACTCACCCTTGTCGTCAAAGGTGTTGAGTAAAGAAGTATATATACTTTTTTACTGAAAGAAGTATACACTTTACTGAGAAATATATATATATCCTTTTTACTTAAGTAGCCTTTTTTCAGTATCTGTTCTTTCCTTGGGTATTTTTTTCTGAAGCCTTTTAACTTTTACTTGCTACATTTTAACAAAAAATATCTTTACTTTTTACTCCTTGCTTCTCAAAAGTGGCTCATTACTTTATACATATTGATACACATTAACAGTTTGCTTAAAGAAAAGCACAGATAGTGAAATGAATGAAGACAGGGGGCTGAAAAACTTTAAAGATGGTGAATCAGATTCTGAGATGCAAAACATTCCCCCTTTATTATGCTTTAAATTTACACGCTGAGAATGTTTCAAATTCAGTTAATGCTATTTTTGCAGTGTTAATGTTGTGAATACCAGAGCTCTAAATAAATTTTCAGTTGCAAGAAGTACAGGCCATTTACCATTGCTATTTATTAACACAGTCAACAAAAGAGGAATATCAACCCATTTTTGTTTTTCTAAATGTAAAGCTTGTAAGTTATTTTTTATTAAGACAAGAAAAGCTTAGCTGATGTTAAATTTAAGCACAATGTAGAACCTGTTTGTCCTTTTACACTCAAAGCCCTCTCCTTATTATTCATCCACCCAGCACCAGTTGGAGAGAAAGGACAGTCAGACCAGCTCCCAGCACAGCGTTTGCAGCCATCGCAGCGCTCATACTGACTCTCCAAGTCACCCACCCTCTGCCATGCCAAGTGAGGCAGTGGTCCCTACTCCTGCTGCTCCCACACAGCCTCTACCAGTCTTGCCCCCCCAAGACCCTGCAGATGGCACTCTCACCCTCCAGAAGAAGCCAGACCCATTCAAGATCTGGGCACAGTCCAGAAGCATGTATGAAAGTCGATGTAAGTAGATTTTCTTTGGTATTGTTTGAGACATTTTCAATAAGGTTCTTCCTCAATAGCAACAGCACATATATTTCATCCTGTGGTGTTACGATTTTGATACAGAACTAACAAGAAACTAATTTCAAAGCTTATATGACATTGTTAGTTGGGTATTCATATATTTACTTTGCTTGTGTCACGATTTTATTTAACATCACAACTGATTCCTTGATAAAAAGCATGAAAGTATTCAGAGAGAAGCTTGTTGCTTGAAATCAAGCTGATTTGAGTTATAATATACCACTGAAACCTCATCATAACCATCAGCTTTAAACTCAGACATACCAAAAAAATTAAGAAAAGGTAATGAATGACAAGTGCAGATGCAGGACTTCTAATGGAAAGATAACACTTTAAATGACCACAGAAGAATCCAGAAAGAATATGTCATTAATTATAAAGTTTATTCAGAGGGTAAGTCAAAAAAAGCCCCCCAACATATACCTTAGACAGCAGCTATGAAACTATTATACATATCCTTTCTGGTCCATGTTTTGTTTCTGCAAAATTCATTCGAGAAAAAAACTGAAATATGATGAGAAGGAGAGTGTGATCTAAATCATTCAAGCAGTCTGTTTTCCACTGAGCATAATAAGTCAGGGAAGTGTGCAGTGCCATAAGCTCTGAAAACCAGATCCATGTTGCAACAAAAAAAGCATTATGTAATCTGAGTGGGATGATGTGTAAAGCAAGTAAGTTTTGTCAAATTACTGTCTTTGGCCTGATGTGCTGGTTGTGCACCAGGCGTGTGTTGCAGTGTTGCTTAATAAGAATGTTAGTAAGAAGAAACTAGGACTACTGCTAATTAAATATTAACTGGGTCTTGAGAGGCTTGCTTTAAGCTGCAAATGATTGGTGTATACGTTTGATACCCTTTGAAGGAGATACAGCAGATTTTATGATTCTATGGTGAATAGAGAGGAGACAATGAAACAAGAAAGAGGCAAACAGAATTATTAACATGAGCAGATTTTCAGTCTCCATTTTCATGCTCTTCATAGCATCACATCCGAGCAAACATCGCTTGAATTTGTCTGGGGATGCATTTGTGCATCCACTGTATGCACTTGAAAAGCACTGTTTTAGTGGAGGGAGAGTGTGATGGAAGGGTGAATCCAAAGAGGTGAAAGAGAAAGCAGATTCATCTCTTTTATGCTAGTAGGAAGTTTCAGTGTTAAATTGGAGGGAGAGTTTAACAACTTTAACTAATTAGTGCCATGACTAGTTGATATACTAGATTTTTTTGCCCATGTTTCTTGGCAAAATGTTTTTAATTTGTCCCGACTGTGAAGCTTTAATAATGAGCAGCCCATTTAAAGCCATGTTACAGAACTACAGATACATAGGGTAGTAGGCCAGTTATGTATGTATGGATGGATGGATGGATGGATGGATGGATGGATGGATGGATGGATGGATGGATGGATGGATGGATGG
>JAUZNJ010019654.1:0-14381 GCA_034780135.1 Jordanella pulchra | reverse complement strand
CATGCGTATGTATATAAGGGTTAGTGGATGTTTGTAGAGGACCCAAATGCTGAGACAGAAGAAGAGATGGTTTCTTGCATATTTAATCATGAAGATGATGGCAACAGAATTATAAATCAAGACTGAACAGGCAGGGAACCCAGGAAAAAAGAAGGACAATCAGGAGAAACATACATAAAAGATTAAGAGAACCCAGCAATGAGTTACTGCAGAGGGGGAGTATATATGGGAGACAGAGCAATTAAGGTATTAATCTGCTAATTGGGAGCAGGTGTGGACAGAAGCTGCTAGAAAGAAGCAAAGGGGAAAGGAAAGGGGCACTAGAGGGCCACAAATAGTAACCAGGGAAATACAACAGGGTTTAACTGTAACTAGAAAAGAACTTGAATTAAGCTAAACAAGAATAAAACTAATGACTACAATATAAAGAACGAGCAAGGGGAAAACAAGAGGATAAGGGAAGGGACTGGAGATAATTTAAGATAAATGGAGCCAAGGAAAACATAACCTAAAGCTAACAGAAAGAATAACTAGAACTAAAACTACAGCAAGGAATAAATAATATCAAAAATTCTGAAAATAGATAACTGAAAGAAAGAGTGAGGAAGAGTAAAACTAAGAATACAAAAATTGTATAAATCTATAAATTATAAATCTAATTCTATAAATCAACACAGAATAACATAAATTAATGCATAACTGAGATCTGAAAATGAAAATCTAAACAGAACCAAAAAGTCCAGAATGGCAAATAATAAACTTGCCGATGTCTTTGTTTATGTGGAGGGAGGCTTCATCTAATTATAATATTGTGGCTTCTTGAGATAGTGTCCTGCTTTTTTTTCCATGTCATAATTCTAACCTAGGAGCATTTTGAGAAGCTTTTTGTTGGTCTATCACATGAAAGTGATAGTTTTGTGACAATGGACAATCATAAAAAATGTTTGAAAGGGTATGAATGCTTTTAAATAGGAAAGAGTAAGCATGTCTACTTATCGGATAGCTTTATATCTTTGAATTACATATCCGGCTGTATGTTTGAAATCATTGTATTCTTTTTATAAAACTAATAAATAAATATCATCCTTTGTCTTAAGTCCTTTGCTGAACCTGAGAGCTTTTCTTCCAAGATTTCCCCATATTTATCTCTATATCTGCTAAAGAAGAGTTCCCCCGAAGCATGATGCAGCCACTACCATGTTTCATGGTGCAGATGGTACGTTTTCAGAGGTGTGTAATGCTAGCTGTCCTGCTCAGGACTCTCAGTTTAGGAGAAAGACCATGTAAACAGGAAAGTTTATTTGCAATGCAAACCAGACCAAACCAGTTCTTGGCAGGTTTGCAGCCGTTTACTTGACCTGCCAGGCTTATTCTTCTTCACAGAACAAAATCTATTCCTATTTATATTTTAGTACAAACAGATAATTAGTAATCAGATGAGATCCAAAGGTGATCGGGGGGCATTTGATTTATTAAGGGATTTTAGAGTAAAAGGGGGTGGTTATAACTGAATGCCACTTTTTTTTTTTTCATTATTTAGTCACAAGAAATGCTTAAAACCATGAAACATTTTGCTTTCCCTTCACAATTCTGTGCTGCTTTGTGTAGCAAAATTGCTCATAATACTGAGTAGAATGCATTAAAGTTCATAGTTGCAATAAACTGTAGATACACTCAAGGGATATAAATCATTTTGCCAAGCACTGTTGCTGCTCATGTTCACAAAGTCTAGTTCTAGAGTAAAGTGAGGCAGTAATTACGATGATGAGCGTTTGGGTTGTCAGTGTAGTCATTCTCACCCTTTGGAATACATACAGTAAGAATCGTCTTTCTTCCAGGTCTTTTCAGCTATTGCCTAAGGGTAGAAAGCACACACAAGTGTTTGATTTTGGAGAAGAAAACAAGCAACAATCTTTGCTCTGTAGCTGGTTTGTAATTGTAGAATAAACCAGCACCTTTGAAAAAAATAAAAAATTGTAATAGGCTTTACCCTCCAACTAATTTCACTCCTATTGTTCTGTTCTCCCTCAACAACCTAAATCTGTGCATTCAACAGAAATTTCTCCAGCCACAAAATCCCCTGCTATTCCTCATGACAAATCCACATGACCCGACCATAAAATGATACGCTCTGGTGTCTCATCACACCTCGGCTCCTGTGAGACCTGCTGGTGCTTCACTCATTACTATGGGCTCAGATATCAGAAGGCAGAGGTGCAGTGGTGGTTGTGGGATTACAGACTCGAATAGGGGTGATCGAAGCTTGTCCTCCGGGCCTTAAACCACATCATCGGCAAGCAGGGATTCTGACTATTGGAGCATGAAGGAGGAAAAGGCACGTTTCATGAACCATGACCTGTCACTGCACTATACACAGCCTTCAGGAACCATAATTGTGAATTCATACTATTGTAGAAAAATGCCTGCCCTTTAGTCCACTGAAAAGCGCAAGCTAGTTTGGATTTTGCTAAACAAGTCTCCAGAGAATGTTTGAATTTTAGGTTTATTACTGAGTTTACATTGAATTATTAATTTTCTAAATCCAGTCCAAACTGATTTCTTGGCCTTGTTCCATCCATTAGGAAGTCTTTCTGTACCGTAAAACTGTATCACCATGTTGATTTACTTCTCTACTGAGAGTATCTAACCATCCTTCAGCAAATCCTACATATAACAACATTGATAAGAAGTTTGGCTTCAATCCACTTACAAACTATCTACTTGTTCAGCATTTAGCATGTATAGGCTTTAAAAAGAATTCTGACTGTGAATACACATCCAAATGGGTTTGTAAAGGTTGCATGGTACTAAGGTTTTCCTGCTGTATTAGTAAAACAGTGTCGTTGTGGGCTTACTTAAATGGCACAATCTTGTCCATCTCTCTCTAATAATAGAGTTAAACAGATTGGTCCTCCTTGCGACAATCAAAGATGTCTGCACTCTAAGATTATTATCACAGGATAAATTGGGACTGCAACCCAGCAGGGGATGATAAATGCCCCCCCTAATGTGTTTCCTGCTGATGCTACTCCTGTAGGGCTCAGTTGGCAAGCTATGTTCTGCACAAGTTCAGCAAAGATGTGAGCACAAATTTGAGCTAAATCGCACGGCCTATCCGCTTCACTGTAAGCACCAAAGGAAAGTCTGCTGGTGTTATTTGTACTGCCCACCAGGATCCACTAACTGATTTTGTGACCATATAAGCATTACATTCTGACCGGGACAATTAAAGTCCTGCACTTGCAGGGGAACCAGACACATAGAAGATAAAGACAAGGACAAGCCAGATCATAAGAAGAAGAAAATTATGGTAACAAAAAAAATGTTTAATGCATTGTAGTTAGGAGAGATCTGCATTAAAAACTACATTGAAATGTTTTAGATAAATCATTTTGTTTAATATTTTTTCTTTTCTTCTCTTTCAGATGACAGCAGACAAACAACTCACTGCTGCCTGTTAAGAGGCCGCACTAAAACCTTCATAAGTATAGCTTGATTTTTTTTTTTTTTTTTTTTTTTTGCAGTTTAGCTCAAAGTTCATAATAATTGGAGTATTTGTTTGTCCACAAAGTCGAAGTTTTTTCATTTACAGCAATCTGGAGCCATATTTCAAACACTTAAAAATATATGATTTTTCAGAGGACCACACGGATACAAAGTGTCGCGTTATAGAGTAATATTTCCATTTTTGTTTCTAAATGAAATCATTATTCAGCAGTTGAAGAAACCTCTAAGGATTAAAAAGACTAACCATTGTCTGAGATCTCAAAACATGCCTTATCTAAACAATGCAAATAAGAGCAATATAAGATGTGATGTTCATTAAATCTAAATCATCATAGGTGGGTTGCAAGCCTTTAGTTTTGGGCCCACATTGTCTCCACATTTTCTCAGGCTGCCAAACCATGCAATGCAGGTGAAACATCGGTGGCCGTTAAAACAGGAAATGTACTTTCACTATTCAGTGTCGCATGATATACGATTTAATTTTTAGATCTAACTTTTTCATTGTTTATTATTAGATCAGTTTGTACTATACAAGGTTATCGCACCATATTGCAAAGCCTGTATTGCAAACAGGGCATAAAAAAAACAGTTCTGTTCAGTTAAGAGGTCACTTAGGGGCCGATGGGCTGCCCATTGCTGCGTGTTTTGGATTTGGATCTGGGTTGAATAAAAAAGGAAAACATTCTTAAGGATAAGTTACTAAAAGACTCTGAGCATATAGCAGAATTGTTTAGAGAGTAAACTCAAATCTGACAAGAATCTGCAAAATAAAAAAAATAAAAAATGTACCCTGTGATTAAAAAAATTACATTTATTGCAACAGAATATCCTCTTGCTGACTCTATGAGATGATCCTGAATGGTCCTGAATCAGAACTCATCAGTTTACAGGGAGATCAGGGTGTTGTATTATAGTTTAAACAACGATAACAAGCTATAGTTGTTAATATAGTAATTTATGAACAGAGATTGTACCATTACTGGTTTCTAAAACATAATTATTCTATTGAACAAATACAAGCATTCATGTGTAGAACTGAACATATTAACAATGAACATTTAAAGAAGCAATTAATAACAGATTATGTCAAAGCATATTCTGAAGGAACTTGGAGAAAAGCAGTTCTTATAAGGGAAAGCGTCAATCTTCTGTGTTTTTGTATGCTGCACTAGAAAGTTAAGGTTTTAGCTTTGGAGTCGCATAGATATTTCCAATCTGTAAAACAGGCTTCAGCAGACTTATGTGAGTCCCTTTCTTTTGGTGATGAAATGTCCTTTAGTCCAAAGCTGCTATAAAAATTTTATACAGGTTTTTTTCTTAGTATCATTTTCTTGTAAAATATAGTTTGCCATTGGCAAGAATCTTGTTTCAGCAGTGTGAAAGAAAAACTCTTTAAGAGATGTCTAAAGCAATGCCTACTGCCATTATTTTTCACCCCCATTATGTTTACTAAAGCTGTTTTTTTTCTCAGAGCCAAATAAAAAGCCGCTCGACAGGGGTTGTGCCGTGATATCATCTGCCTTTATTTATTGAAGCTTAAAGACTATTCAGATGCATCTCAGAAGTCCCAATGTCATTCTATACCCCTCCCGCAGTATTTAAGTTCTCTTGTTCTCATTACTCTTTTCTCCATCCTGCTCTTTACTGCTGAAATATGCCCTCATCATCTTATCTATATGTTCCTGGTTTGATGGAGGATTTTATAGAAGTCATTTATATTGGGTTCCTTTTTCTTGTTTAATTGGACCTTGGACTTTCTTTTGGTAGGTTTGATTTTGTATTATTTAACATCTTTATATTTGCTCCACTTCTGTGTCCCTTTTGTCCTCCACAACCATCATTCTCTTTCTCTTATATCTTTTTTTTATTGTGTTTGGTAAAATCCTAGAAATGTCTGTGTGTTTTAAATTTGTGTTCTCTGTTTATATTCTGTTTTTTGTCTAAATCTCTTGTAATCAGCTCTTTTAATTAAAAAAGTTAACCAAATTCTTACTGATTAACAACATATCTACAGACATGAAATGAAATGCAACACTTCCCCTTCGTGTCTATTTATCACATGATTCTACTCAGTAATGAAGGCAGAAGAACATATTGAGCAAATGTTCTGTTTTTTTAATAACTTAATTAGAGAACCTTGTTGAAACTGGAGCATAAAATTCCAACATGGAAATGAAGGAAGAGCTCTGCCAGACTGCAGCTTCCAAACCTAAGATCCCGCTAATTGCTGCAGTTTTTGACAGATGTGCCTTACGTTTCTCCCCATTTCCTGCTTTATTATAGTTAGTTAGCCTCAAAGAACACCAAATGTTTTCTTCCTGAACTAAATGATTTACCACCACCCAGGGGCTTCATGTCAGACTAAACTGAGACAGTTTGTGAAACATAAAGATCTAGGATTTTCAAAGGGTCTTAAAGGTTTTATTACTTAATAGTAGAGCTAAAATAAAAGCAAAACTATCTTAGAAAAATGATACGTTTTCACTCTCATTGCATATTATGCGGATTCACATAACACACAGAAATATTTTAAGTTTCATGTAATTTAGACGATCATGGCTTACAGATATTGGAAGCTAAAAGATTTCAGAGTGTCAGAAAATTGTTATATTGTCAAAAAGTTATAGCATCTTTATAGAAAGTTAGCTGCAATAAAAATGTGGTAGGAAAATTTGCACCAGCAACAGGAATAACAGCATTCGGAGTTTAATAAAGAAAAATCAGTCCATTTGGAGAAGGCTACATATTCTGTAAGTGGGGTACAAATGTCCTATTTCTTGAGACAAACTGGCTCAGAACCAAGGAGAAAGTCAGAAGCATCATATCTTTGCGTGAGAGCAACGCGCCGCTTCTGAGTGGTCCAAAGTCTTGTTTTCAAATGAAACACAAGCTTTTGTTTCATTTGAAAATCATGGTATCGGAGTCTTGAGGAATGTGAAGAGGCTCACAATGCATGTTCCCTGATGTCAGTGGACAGGTTTCCACAGTTAGGGGTCATTTGAGCTGTGATTCACAGTGTTTTCTGAAGTCCTTACTCAATACAGCTAACAGGAGATTTTTAACCACTTCCACTGAGAGCTTTAGTGGAGATGCTGGTTCTCTTTTTTAGTTTGAACTTGGAACCTGAAATCACTAAACATTTTCTAAATACTGGCTTAATGACTATGTTGTTACTGTGGTTGATTGGCCATAAAATTAGCAAGCTCTAAATCCAATGTATAATAAGGTGTTGTCAAAGGAAATATAAGAAAATGGAAAGCCTCAATGAAAATGACCTGAAAATTAAGCTGTCCACCATCTACTGTCAGATGGGATCTGGAAGGAGTTTTTTCAGGTTTTACGATAAAAGTAAACATTCCTGCATCTTTTGCATCTATGTAAACATATTTAATTACCTTAACACAGCTGTTTCATGTTAGAAGAGTGGGAGAAGAACAAATTGCATTAAACTAACTAAATATGCTTAGATGCAAAAGGTGTTTGAATTATTTTATTCAGCTGTCTTTTAAGTATTTTATGTAGCACTTTGTAATACCTATGTAAAGTACACGATAAATAATTTTTAATCATTATTGTTGTTTTTTTATCATTATTATTATCATTATTACATCGAACTCCATGGCTTGAAACTTCAATCCCAGTAGCACGTAAGTTTTTTGCTATTTTAAATGAGGTGGACAAAAACCTGTTTGCATGCTTTAACTTTTGTACCTGCAATATTTGTAGATGTTTTACAACATGCCCATTATCCTGGCTATTTTTTTTTTTGTCCACACAATGTATTATCCTTATATTGGATAGCCATTTTAGAAAGCAAAAAGTTTAAATTCAAACAACAGTTATAGATTGTAGGGAATATCCTATCAGCAGATTAGTAGATTAGTAAAAGACATCTACCGGTTTACTTAAACTCTATTTTATGAACCTTTGTTTAGTTTATAGTGAATAATTATTGCAACAGGAACTGGAAAAGATAGGTTACTGTCTATCTTTTTTTTATTGTTAAATGTATATTTTATATAATAACAATACAACTTTTTACAGCTCAGTCAACATTTAAAAGTAGTGACTGACCTTTTTGATAATAAATAAAGGGGAAGTCACATAAAGGACAGTTATGATCCGATAGTAATAAGCTTAGATGCAGGAGAAACTCTGGGTAATAAGTGGGAACCCATGCGGATGAATTAGTCCAATTAGTACGCATCTACTTTGAGAAAACCTCAAAAGGGGAAAAGTAGGCTTGGGAAAACAATGTTGTCTTTAAATGTGTTTTGTAAGCTTACAACCATAAGATACCTTTGTTTTCTTTTTGTAAACAACGGAGGAGAAAAGCACATATGTGTTCTCAGGAAAAATGGCCAAATGGCAGCCTGCCTTGGCATCATTAGCGACCCACATGGGCACTATTTTATGAGTCAAAAGAACTCATCACTCACTCATAATAGGCCCTATTGGGACTGCTAGTCAGGTGGGCACCCCACATGGCTTTGGTTCAGGACATTATAATTGTCATCCATACTAATGAGCACCTGGTAAGTTAATTGTTGAGGTATCACAACTGATTAACAGCTTTAAATACATCCAAAGGCATTTACAAGTCAGCCGAAGCAGTGAAGCGTGTATCCCTAAATAGATTGTTAAAGAGCAACCTTGAGCTTGAAATGTATTTACCTACCAGCACTTTTATAAATGTCCTTTTTTCATCCACCTAATCAGAATTCGCAAGCAAGCATTTCCTGTTAGATCTCAAAGTGACATTGGGTGAAGATAAGCTAAGGATAATTGTGTGTTTGCGTGTCTCAGAGGGGTTCCTGAATAAGGGGGTGGGGTACAATCTAAAGCCGACAATACAATCACCCTTCAGAACTCCCTTATGGGCAGTCTTTAAGAATGCTGGGTTCCATCAGGTTTTGTATTCAGACATATTGATTATCTACACTGAAGGGATTTTGTGACAAAGACTCTGTGCAACTTCTCCATCATCCCTGAGCCATGTGGCTGTGTAGGCTAACCTCTTTAGATATACCAACATACATTCTCTCTCACTCAGCCACTGTTAATTTTATCAGCTGATGAAATAAAGATGCAGGGATATGATCCCCACATTTTTAAAAGCAGTAATCTTCAGTTGATATAGTTTTGTTATTGTTGTTTTCAACTTATGCAGTCATTCAGGAAACAGCAAGTAAAAACCGGTTGTGTACTGCCTCTAAATGTGTCCTTTATTAACCTTTTTGTCATTTGAATCTGATTGATTCAACTTCCCTGACTGCAGTAATCTCTTCTGAAAAGATTTTTTTTATCTCTGTGACCTTTCGTCTCTAGTGATTACAGTGGGGGCATGGTGGGAAATTAAAATGGTCCCTCACCAGCCTAAGAAAATCGCTTTATACTACGTGTTATTTAACAGGGTTTTGAGGAAATAGACTTGATTTTATTTGTGTTGTTTGTGACGTCACTTATGAAGGTATTATTCCCCGGTTAAATATTAAGATGGATCAAGAGCTCCATCTAGTGTACGTAAGAAAACTTGCACAAACGTCACTGTCGTAAAAATAGCACCGTTTGACTACAACGCTTGACGGCAAATCATCATTTAAACCTCGAACATGGCTACTTCGTTGATATGTAGCGAAACTCAAAGCAGGTAAAGAAATTTTTTTTTCGTCTTCATTTACAAGCAGTTTGTTTGATCTGCTGTTTTTCATCGGTTCTACTTAAGTTTGAACTTCTCATAGTTGCTTAGTAACTTATTACTGTCTCTTTAGGGTGAGTTCAGTGCTAAACAGAGATGTAAAGCAGTTTGGGAAAAAGTTTATGTTCGACTGTAATGAAGAAACTTGCTGGAACTCGGACCAGGTAAAAAATGAAAGCTTTGTTGTCATTTCATTATGTTTGTCCTTTTTTTAATCCTTACAGTAAACTGCAAGGTTTTCATTGTAGAAGAAGGGGGTTCGGCCCGGCTCAGAGAGCTTTGTATTTTATTTTATTTTTTTAAATTCACATAAAATGTTTATAATTTTAAACTTTTAAAGTGTCTATTTGAATATGTGTTATCTGCAAAGAATACTAAAAAAATACATACTCGCTAGCAGTTATTTGGTATGTTTATTAGTTTGCCAAATGAAACTAATTATAATTTATTTTTCCAAATTGATTATTAAAATTTTAGGTTTAAATATTGGCTTTAACCCAAAAACATTGCTACTTTTTTTTTCTTGTTTTCTATTAGTATTGTTTATTACACATAACTTAGGCTAATAGGCTAAGTTTGAACACTCGGTGCTCTTAAAACAAGTTATCTTGTCAGATTATTGTATTGAGTGGTGGGCCAAAATTGTTATTTTTGGATATCTTCTTGTCTTATCATCTGTTGTATGGTTTAAATTTTCTAGGTCAGTTTCTCTTACATAAATGAAACGTCTGTAATATATAAATTACAAAAGTTTCAGTACCACTAAACCAGGCTAAAGCTGCATGATAGTAGAAAACCATGCAATATAGAGCTATAATTGTTTAAATCTTGTAATGACTTCATTAGTTATTCTGAAATCAATGCTGTCCATCTTGCTGTCTTTTGTATTTGTGCTTCTAGTTGTCTTGCATCAGTTGAGAGATTTCATCCAACATTTTTCTCATTGTATCTGTTGTAGAATATGATGACAATAAAGGCTTTCTAATTTCTGATTTTTTTCGTTTAAACCATTCAAATGGGAGCTGATGCCAATTGGGAAAATAATTAATGCACTCCAAAAATTTATTTCAATTCTACACACAGTTATTTGGGAGGCCTGTTATTTATAAGCGGGCCTTTTTTTGTTCTATGATATTGTATAGTTGGGTTACATCCATTTAAAAATTGCTTAAAATCTGTTTAGTTAACACAATGTTGCGCAGCATTCAGCCGCTTATCTTTCAGGTATTTAGGAAACTTATTGACCAAGACTGCGGTTTCTAAGATTAGGATTTAGTGCAGAAGAGTCTAATCTGGCAACTGCAGTGCAGCCCAATAAAGAAAACCTTTTTTTCTCTCCTGTTTAAAATATTTTCACAAAGTTAACTAAACATATTGCTGAAATTGTAATGATAGGTATAGAAATGCAGTGCAGTAGGGCTGAAACAATTAATCGGATTTATCTTTATTAATCAATTACTAAAAGAATCCTCAAATAACCAGCTTAGAGCTGTAATTATAGCAAAATTGTTTAAACAATTTTCTAATTAATATAATAATTTTTATTATTCTATAAAATAATTTAGCATTTAAGATAAAAAATGAAATGTTTTCATCCATCAATATGCTCTATCTAGAACACCTCGAGTGGATTATAGTTATCCTATTCTCTAAGGAATCTTTTGCAATCCGATTATTAATCAATTAATTAATAGAAAAAATAATCAACAGATTAATCGATTAGCTGAGTGTTTATTCGTTGCAGGCCTATGTTGCAGTTGCCGAGCATGCCGCATATAAATGCTTTTTTTTTATTGAGAACTTAATGCAACAGAATGTATTAATTTATTTTTGTGAATAAGTATTCACTTGAAGCTTTAATAAACACGTTTCTCTAAGATCTTCATTTTGTAGACATGCAGCTATTATTTTTTTTAAAGATGTTTAAAGTTCAGTGCAGGTTACAGTGCATCTCAATCAGTGACTATGTCTTTGTCAGGGAGACCGTCAGTGGGTGTTGCTGGAGTTTCCCCAATCTGTTAAAGTCTCAGAAGTAAAACTGCAATTCCAGGGAGGCTTCTCAGCCAAGACATGCAGATTAGAAGGTAAAAGCTGACGATCTCATAATCTGCGGTTTCTTGAAAGAAATGTTTAACAAACTAACTTTAGAGTTTCCTGTAGCGAGCGTGACAAGATAATGCAAACTATTTTTATGTTTGTGCTTTCATGCAGGTTGCCTCAAAGACGGAGACTTCATGAGGTTGAGCCAGTTTTACCCAGAAGATAACAACTGCCTTCAAATATCCTCTTTAAACATTTACAGGAGGACTACCAGTCATGGAGTTATTGCATGTGTCAAAGACAGATTTGCATTCAAATATTATTAAAAAAATAACTTTTAAGTATTTAAATTCATAAAGTGAAATCCTTTGTTATAAAAAAAAATGCATGCACGGTTAAATATTTTATTATGTTTAAAGCTAACAAAACTCCAAAATTCTGTTAAAACAATTGATTTTTAGCTGAAAAAGTACCAAAATACAAGAGAAATTTCAGCCTACTGGAAGTAACATCAATGTTCGGTACAGTGGAGTCACTAAGTGTAGTCGGAGCTCTTTTTGCATGAGTTACTGTACTAATGCAGCGTTGCATTCAGCCTGTCTGCACCGACGGCTCTGATGTTTCTTGACAATTTTCTAAATTCCCTGCAAGGATTACAACAGGCTAGTTTGCTGAACGATTGAGCATTTTGGTGCCATGTTCATTAATGTCCTGCTGAAAAAGAAGTCGGCATCTTAAAAAAATATATATATATATCCTGCTAGATTCATCGCTGCATTTGGAAACTAGAAGTTTCATCTTGTGAATGAAATTACTAAAATAAATGATTGATTTGTACAAACACAGTTTGAGGATCTGACTGAATTAATTTACTAATCGAACTCTGAAAGTCCAATCACCTCTTATATTTAGACAAAAAAAATGCATTTGTATTGTTTTTGTGCACTATGTAGAACGGAAATGTGAAGTTTAGCATTTTTAATTGAGAGAAATATAGAAGATAAACAACATGCACCCAAATGCTTTTCTATTTGGCTCATAATAGACATAGGTCAATATTTTTCAGAGCATGCTCTTCATTATTGCCAACTTTATCCTGTTCTTAACTCCACACCCACAGCTTTCCCATACAGGAGGCCCCCACCGTGGACAAAGTAAAAATACTGTTTGAGAACAGCGCTGACTTTTTTGGAAGAATCATTATTTATTCCTTGGACATTTTGGGGGAGAAAACCTCATAACCGTTTTTTTTGTATGCTCTCATGAGAGAGGAAATGACCCTCGACCAAAGCGCAGGGTGTTGTGGTGACACTTGGAAAACATGTCATCGGTGGTGCCACCTTGTGAACTGATGCAACTGTGGCCTTTTTTGGTATGGCTATGGACACATTGGAAATTTAAACATTTAAAGGTGATGCGAATAGTTGGCTGTGTATACAGATTTATATTATGCCTTTTGAATTGAACACTCACTCCATCAAAAAAATAAAATTTTATTAAAACTTGTATAAAGATTTGATTTTTTTTTTTTTTTTTTCATTTTAGTTAAAATAAATATACAGCACAATTCAAATTGCTTTCATCCTTTCTAAATATATTTTACATAAACTAGAATTTGTAAGAAAAAAGGGGAAATGAATGAATCGGTCTTTAATTCTGTTCTTCATTGTAACGTCTTGTCGGTGTGATGGTCTCAAAATGTCACATGGATCTGTGAGAAGCCTTTTCTGTCTGATATTTCTTTGTGTCTTTATTGATGTCATGTCTGCGGCTTGTAGAGTTTCAGGATGTGGTCCTCCAACACTTTCTGAACTAGAAGAGAAAGAAAAGTATCTGTTTATACAGATAAATTATGAAAGCCTATAATAATAGATAATGTTCTAAATTCAATTTAATAACAGGTTTAATTGTATCCTCAAAATCAATATTACTATTATAAAACCTAATACATTGTAATCATAGCAAACATTCCATTATGTCTATGCCTTGCAAAAGTATTGGTGATACTTTTTACATTGTTATATCACTAACATCATCTGCTGCATCATTTGAATGATAAAACAGTATATTGTAATTTAACCTAAGTAAGTTTAAAAACTCAAATTACATTTCTTATGATCATGGGTTGTAAGTAGTTCAATTATTCAGTACTCGAGTACCCTTTTTTTTTTTTTTTTTTTAACTCTGAAAGTCCAATCACCTCTTATATTTAGACAAAATGCAATTTAACAATTTCCACTTTATTGGATAAGGCTATTACATCAAATTCAAATGACTTACATTAAAGGTTATGATTTTAATATGAGACTTATACATACTTTTTTTGTGTCCGAGTGCTACAGCTAAAGCCATTGGACTGTAGCCAGAGTCTGACTCAATGGTCATATCTGCTCCTTTAGCTGTAAGAGATCACCTTTGTTAGATTAAAAATTTAAATGACTGGTGCTGAATTTTGTTCATGAGTAACAGACATTGCCCCGTACCAAGTAGAGCCTCTACACATTTGATGTGGTTCCCTCGTACAGCATATAAAAGAGGAGTTCCACCATTCTGGGCACAAAAGACAACGAAAATCTGTAGTTATATTTTGATACATGATGGCTTGTTTTGTACATGTATCTTAAGCTTGTGTGAGGGAAAGGTACAGTACCCAGTCGTAGGTGTTAATATCCACTCCATGTCTGAGAAGAGAGTCAACAATATCAACATATCCCCCAGAGCTGGCCAAAGTAAGGGCACTCTCTCGCTCCCTCGCAATCGTGTTGGGATCTGCACCCTTTAAAATATTTTTATTTTACTAAACTGATGGAAAATTACACTAGGAGTTTCCATTAAACCTGTTTTATTCTAACCTTTTCTAAGAGAAAGTCCACCATTGCTTTTTCCCCAAACGCAGCAGCCCACATGAGGGGCGTAAAGCCTCGATCATCTTGTCTGCTGAGCACTGAGTCATCTGTAAGATAAAACAAAATACACTCCATGTATAGATATTTGGAATCATTTGGTATTTAAAACCATATATATATATATATATATATATATATGTATATATATATATATATATATATATACATATTTACATACATAGTATGTAAATAAGAGCAGCGTGGGACTATTTATATTTTGAACAAAGCCA
>JAUZNJ010019643.1:0-17233 GCA_034780135.1 Jordanella pulchra | reverse complement strand
ACCACTATTTATATATTTATATATATATATATATATAAATATATAAATAGTGGCTCAGGTTGTACTGCATCTTTAGGTAAAAGGCTGTTGTTGAACACTCTCTTGACAGTGAGACTTACAGTCAAAAATTAGTTTGTATCTATTAATAAACATTTTTTCCTTTTACGTCCATCAATGCGTTTAATGAAAGAGAAGGCTAAGGTACCAAGTCAGATAGGGAGAACACCCTTTTGTCTTAAGAGGTTGGATTTCCTAAAAAGTAGCCAATCCCAGACAGTTTACTTTCTCAGGTTGGCTCCATCCTCAATATGGCAAAAGTCAAAATGAGTGCAGAGAAACAGGTTCACGCTCAAATAACAGAGAATTTCTAGAAGCAAAAAAAGCAAGAGAACAGAGAAGGACCATGAACTTATGTTTTGGGCCTATGCTATTGAATCCCTTGGATAAAACATCCAAAATGTGCGTGGAGAGTAGTTTACCTGCATGTGTATCAAATAAAACAGCTTGTATGAGTAGTTATAACATATGTGCACATTTTGTCTGAATCCTGACCTTATATAAGAACAAACAATTAATAGCAGTAAAATCACAGCCTCGACTACGTATGTGCGGGATAGAGAGACTGGTCTAAGTGGATCATATATAAAAGAACATGAAGCTGCCCTTAGCAGCAGACACTTTCCTCCTCTAGGTCAGTGTCCCATCCAAACAAAACACCTTGTCAGATGTTGCTACTATATAGATTAAACATGGAAAAATAAGATACTGCTCAAAAAATTAAAGGAACAGTTTGAAAACACATCAGATCTCAATGGGGAAAAAATCATGCTGTTTATTTATACTGATATAGACTGGGTGATGTGTTAGGAACAAAAGGAGGCCACATCATTTGATGGAAATTAAAATTATCAACCTACAGAGGGCTGAATTCAAAAACACCCCAAAAGTGATACTCTGATTACAATGTGTTCCTTTGGTTTTTTGAGTAGTGTATTTGATAAATAATATTAGAAGAGTTCAAATAATTACAAATATTCACATTTAAACAGTAACAGATCATTCTCTTACAAGCCTGTTTTGTACATAATGACTTCAACCGATAAATGTCCAGCCCCTGATTCTTTGACATTCACCTTTGACCTCCTGAGCAATTTTGTTAAATAGCCCGTCTCTAGAGATTAAGCTGTGTTGTGTTTCTTAAAACAGAGATTTGTGAAGTGTGAAACGTTCATTAGAATGAGATATGTCAGTTTTGTTTAATTAATTCAACTGTGATGTTTATTAACCTCATTCAATTAGTTCAATTAATGTCAACATTCATTTTCTGAGGTAAGTGACAAGGAGCCATGTGAAGTAATGGTTATAGTAAACAGCTGTTATTACTCAAGGTTCATTCTGTTTCCTAGATGTTCAGAAAATATTTAAAACCAGGTCTCCTTAATAGACCTGAGTGAAATGCAGAAATGAGAATGGAAAGAAAAAGGGTAGGGAAAGAAAATCCTAATGAGTTTTTATTTAAGCTTAAATGTGTGTTTATGTGACATCTTAATAAAATTTAGATGTTATTAAAACTTTAATGAATTGTAACTGGTTGCATAGAAAAAAAAACAAACATCTCATTAATTCATTTGAATTCATGAGAGATGTGTCTGAGGAGCAAGGACTTCTCAGAGCCGTCCTGTCTGTTCAGTTTTCTGTCACCTAACAGTCTCTAACATTTAATCTAGCTCCTTTCAAATGTCAAAAAGACAAAGGACTTCATCTGTCATGGCTATTGATCAGGCATCGTTCTCTGGAATGGAGCATCTCAAGGCCCTGCGTTTGCCCCCAGTAATCCCACAACAGTCAGCCGGCATTAAGCGGCCGCCCACGGAGGCTGCCTTCACTCACTGCACAGCCTCTGAGTTTTATGCACATCATTACTATGACATGACAAATGAGGGCAGGACGCAGAGTTGTGGCGCCCTGAGGGAACCCTGCTGCAAGGGATAGTAGATGGGTGGCCAGTGATGCGATATAATGGTGAAGATAGCCTTGTATGATGATGGTGGTCATGAGGGTAGTGGTGGGGGTCGCGCTGGCTGAAAAGGTAAGGAGTGGAAGGCAAAGTGACCATGGGAGGAAGTATTTATATTCAACATTAATATATGTCTAATATGCCGGCAGTTTCTGAAGTGAGAGGTGACACCTGCCAGACAACACCAGTGGTATTTAGAGAGTAGAGCCTTTCTTTGTGTTTCATTGACTCTTTACAGTCTGCCAGACTTCAAGATGATAGCTAGTTGGTGAAAGGCTGGATTCATGAGTGGAAGTGCGGTAGAGTGGGAGTACAGGGAGTTGATGTAACAGTATGAGTATTTAGAGGAGTGTTGTGGGTTTTAGATCTACATCCTGGTGTTAGACAAAAAAGTGCTGCTACTCGACACCATGGAGCGACACAATGAGTGCAGCAGCCAAGCACCAGTAAATGATGGATAGCATGTTATTGCTCCCACAGGTCTCGCTGGGCACAGTTCCAGTACGACTGTGAAGCGTCTGAGCACAGCGCCAGTGGCTGCAAGAGGGAGAATCATGGATCATGTCTTCTTGCATACACCGGCTTGATTGGTAAGGACTACGTTTTTCTGTCACTCGACCCATCCTGTGTTATATCTGAATCAAAAAGGCCTTTTTACATTCAGAAAGGCTCTGAGCCGACAAGCTAGCTGAACACGACTCAAAAGAATAAATCAAGGATTGTGATGAGAAGCATGCCTCAGTGATCGATAGTGTGCTGATTAATGTGCCCAGCCACTGGCCTTATAAGTAGTGCAATTACAACTTCAGACTGTTGTTATAAAAGAATTATCCCCAACAAGATTATGAGGTGGAGCGCACAAAGGCTTACAAGATGGCTATTGTACTGCAGAAACAAACTTAGATGATAAGACAATGTTCAGAAGGTTGTTTAAAACCATGAACGTTAAAGAAGTCATCGTAAGACAACAATGGCAAGGCACCCTAGGCAGTAGATGATTACATGAATACAGAAAGTTTTGATATTTTGATTGAATAATATAAATAAAATGAAACTTTACAGGAAGTTAATGAAGAAAAATCCAAACTTTACCCTATGATGCAGAATTTTTTGAAAAGGCAAGAACTAAACCTTAGTCCAAGCCCTTTTTTGTGGAACATTTGAATACTAAGAAGTTTCAAAATGCTGGCATAAAGAAATAACAAAAGACATTGCATTGCAATGAAGGTAATTAAATAATTGATAAATTAATATTAAATAAATTGAGTAAAGTAAAAATGACTAATTAACATGATACAATAATTATATAAAATAAATCACGAAGTGATTGATTGTATAATGAGTATAAAATACAGATACTATTCAGTATTTACCTTGTGTTTAAGTATCTTTCCAAAACACGTGACTTAAAGGAGAAAAAAGTAATATATTTACTGTAAAATTAAGCAAGAAAGTAGCAATGAGAAGACAGTAACATTCCCTGTAAACAATCAGCCCTTTCCATCAACAACATCTTAGTCAGGGGTTTCTCCTTTCAAACCCAGAGCTATGGTCTAAAACTACTTTGGTGCAACCAGTGTTTACTTCCTGGTTTGTGAACCAATCATATTAAAGTTTCCAGGGTTGCCAAAATGTTGTATATTACAGTGGAAAAAAGACAGCAGGCTGTAAACATGGCAACAAGAGAAACAAACCAGTAATAGTCTCAACAAAGCCTCTGTAGCAGTTAGTAGCATTTTCGGGACAACTAATTGCAGCTTAATAGTTTTTACTTGTCATCCTGAATTTAGCTGTGATTCATCCTCGTTACTCTTGACTTGATAACCCACACAACACTCTGCAAAGGCTTTCACGCTTGATCTGGTTGTTATTCCAATTTGAAACAATAGGTGTCGTAATTACTTGTTGCCCCTTTAAGGTAAACACTCCGACACTGTCCTCCATGGCTCAAAGACCAGACTCTCTGTTTGAATATGAGGACTGAAGATTTAAATACTTCTATAGACTAAAGGGCCTTTCACAAACGATGTAGTTTGCTCTGTGCTAGCTTATTTAGTTTTATTTACTTTTCATGGCTGTACTAGCTATGTAGTGGGCCATTAGTTGGATTGTCAGCAGAAAATATGCCTCTGACCCCTGCTAAAAAGTGCTAGCTCTGGTATTTAGAAGAACAAGAGAAGCAAGGAGGAAGAGGCTGTGGATGCATGAAACTCGCCGCACCAGGGAGAAGATCGGTGAGCTCAGGCTCTGGTTTTGCAATGATTGTTTCCAGGTCTATATTTAACTCAGGGTGGAACAGTTCGACAGGTTACTAGGGGGAGTCGGACCATTGTGTTTGGGGAAAAGTTTGCCAAATTCAGATACATATAAAATTACTTTCTCCTCCACTTTGCTGTCTGGTCTTCCTGTCTGATAAAACTGTTTCTATTGGCCTAAAATCTACATGCTGCAGTTGAAGTTCAGCGTAGTTAAACTTTGGCCCCAGGATGCATGGAGCAAGTAAAGCTGCGCAAGTGCATTTTTTAAAATTCTGCTTTAGTACAACAAGAGAAAGTGTAAGGTTGAAGTTACAATTCTTTTTTGTGATTTATTATTACTTTTTGACATATACAGTATGAAATGACCAGTAGCAAAAATGCTAAAAAGTGTAAAATACAACTGTGTAGCTGGTTCTAATAGTATGAACAGAAAATATAATTTCAAATGTAACACCAAAAAGGACATTTTCTATTATGACATTTTTACAAACAAACTAAACAAAACATTACCATCCACCAAATAAACAAATCACAAAGCTTGTAAAGAGACTTAAAAGTGAAAATGCTGTTAAATGGTTGGAGGGATTACAAGACAACAAGATGGTCACTTGTTATAGGCATTTTTATTATTGTAAATAGCATTAAAAAGATTACTGAGAAGTGTTAAAATTAGCTCATGATGTTCCCCTCAGTCAGACAATAAAGAATGTCCCTATTTCATTTGAATGTTAAACAACTATTTTACATCTAATGGTACTACAATTATTTATTTATTTTTTTTTTTTTTGAGCTTTTTACGGCACTAGTGGCTCGTTTTTCTGACAATAGGCTGACAGGAAAGGGGGCATGAGAGAGGGGGGGGAGACATGCGGGAAAGGACCACAAGCCGGATTCGAACCTGGGTCGCCCGCGTCGAGGACTAAGGCCTCCGTACATGGGTCGTGCGCACTAACCACTGCGCCACCTGCATGACCACTACAATTATTTTTAATATACAATCCTGTGCTGGTCAAAATATGTATAAAAACTGAGGTATAGTATTTTCACTTAAGAAAACCAAAGGTCTTCATGCTAAGAAAAATTCCCTTGAGTTTTCTCCTACCTGTGTTTTGAATGTTTTGGAGCTGGAGCTCACCATGGACTATGGGCCCCATATGTTAATGTTGGCTGAAATTATGTAGGCTGAAAATAAAAAATATATATCTACATATTTATATATATACATATTTATACTTGACATGTGGCCTAAATTGTATGTTTTCTTATACAGTTTTGTGGTGTTGTAAGACACCTATGAACTTATGTACATAGAGGAAAACTGAATAAATTGACAACAAATTTTTTTCTCCGTTTCTTCATATCCAGCATTAATGTGTCTGATTTATCTTTTTTTATTCATCTTTCATCTATCCAGATTTTTTAATTCCACCGTCCATCTAAAAATGTTCATTTACATGCAGACAAATATCTCAGTCTAACCCTGATTAGGCTATTGCTGTGATGATAGAAGTTTCTGTTGAAATGCCTTTATTTGATTATTATAATCAAAGTAAGGTCTTAATCGTACTAAGTATAACAAGATTTAACCAGTTCTGCCCAAATT
This sequence comes from Jordanella pulchra, assembly GCA_034780135.1. Taxonomy (NCBI): domain Eukaryota; kingdom Metazoa; phylum Chordata; class Actinopteri; order Cyprinodontiformes; family Cyprinodontidae; genus Jordanella; species Jordanella pulchra. The sequence continues at coordinate 11,355 of JAUZNJ010019643.1, read as the reverse complement.
GACTTTCAACCCCAGTTTTATAATTGTTGTGCATTGAGACAGAAACTGCACATCCTCTTTTTTTAAATGTAGATCTCTGCTCTGTAAGGAGAACAGCAGGGGTTGGGTTGGGGATGCCTAAAAGAACAAACACAACTAAAAATGCATTTTGTGTCAAAGGAATCAGAGATTGCATCCTATTGATCTGATTCAGGCAACGCATAGTGACATGAAACGCAATCTTACTTCGGTCTAACAGTAAAAATCCAGATCTTTCTTATTGTATCCATCTCATCTTCCTCCTTTGCAGGGAGCACAATAACGCCCAACTACCTCGACAACTCTACTTCCAACGTGGGACCCTGGTGCTCCTGTGCAGCAAGTGGCAATCACAGGGAGGAATGCAATGACTTCTTGGCTTTTTTCCATGACAACGTCTGTCTGAGTGAGTAGCAAGAAGGACCTCTGGCAAAAGCCAAACGATAACTACCTCAGTAAGGAAGCAGAACAACTACAAGAATAAAGAAACCCTGCAGCTCTGTATCAAAAGATGTATTTTTATAGCAGTCTTCCAATATACAAAACACGAGTGAGGCTACAATACCCTGCCTTGTGCTTATGTTTTATTTACAAGTTGTCTCATTATTAACACAGAATTCTGTTATTTACTGGGATTTTATGTGAATGACCAACGTTGGTAGTGCTTAAGTAGGAATTGGAGAAAAAAACAAATCTGATATGCAAAGCTTATGTTTGCATTCTTTATTGTAAATCTAATCTAATAAAATCCCGAGCAGCAAGACATGCTTGAAAGACAGACATAAGAAGCTCAATTTTCCATTCACTCCAAACCATTTAGGGGACACAGCTATGGTGCTGTGGTAGGATAAGTTCTAAATACAACTGTTTTAAAAATACCATATTTTCTGGGCTATAACTAACGTTTTTTTCCATAGTTTGGCTGGGGGTGCGATTTATACTCTGGAGCAACTTATGTGTGAAATTATTAACACGTTATTATATCATTTCAAAGTTATTTTCACACTAAACTGCAAAAGGACACTCTAGGCCTGTGTTGATCATTTCACCATTGGCGGTAACTTATAAAAACAACTAAGAAGGGCTCCGAAATGGCACCGAAAAGAAAGACCTATTCTGCAATTACAAGCTGCAGGTAGTAAAATATGCAGCCAAAAACGTTAATCAAGCAGAAGAAAGAAAGTTTAGTTAGCAAGAAACTTGTAAGGGCCTGGTGAAAAGAGGAGGTTACTCTTACTGACATGAAGAAAACAAAAAAAGTAGAAGAGGAAGCACTACATCTTCTACCGCGGAGGTGTTTAAAAGTGACACAGAGGATGAAGATTTCATGCGACATATCTGTCATTGGTGTTGGATTTTTATTTAAAAAATTTCCTAAAAATGCGAAAAAAAAATACTCCAGTGCAACTTATGTATGTCTTTTCCTTCTTTATTATGCGTTTTATGGCTGCTGCAACCTACAATCCGGAGCGACTTATAATCCAGAAAATACAGTATATGAAGTCAGAATTCTGCCAGAAGTGCAAAAATGCTCATAAAAGCAGTTTTTAATTCAAACACACCTGTTAAATACTCGCCATGCACATTTTGAACTTTCTATGCATGAAAATTAAATACCAAGAGGCTCCCAGTTTACATTAACTCATCCATGAATCCCTGCTCCTTCTCTCTCTTGTTTTTATGTGCCTGCAGATTCTCTTCTCTTCTTCTCTCCTGTGATGCAGCATAACTATAAAGATAGCTCAGGACAACCTGAACAATCTAACTATAAGCTTCATCAAAAAGTAAAGTTTTAAGTCTAATCGTAAAAATAGACAGGGTTTCTGCCTCATGGGCTGAAACTGGTAGTCGGTTCAAAAAGAGAGGAGCCTGATATCTAAAAGATCTTTATCCCATTCTACTCTGTTATACTTATAGTTATATACTTACTTACTTCACTTAAGCTTTTTTTTAACTCTTTTAGTGAACAACGATTAGCCCACTGTGGGATGCTTTGCTAATGTTAGCCGCCACTAGGAAGAAAACAGTAGTGTCTCAAACGGCAGGATTCCTGAAAAGTAGCCAATCACATGCAGTTTACTTTCCTTTGTTGGTTCTCAGGACTAGTTCCCAAATGTTTTTTTTTAAATATTAAGTGCACTTTTGACAGAATTCTGACTTCACACACATACTTCATGGTTCAGTGGAATGGTTAAGAAAAAATATATAAACGTATTACATGTCTAAATCTAAATCTAATTTTCATTGAGAAAATGTGGCAGAAATTACAAAGCCCTTTCAGTATAACAGAGCTTGTGGTCATTGCCAAATAGGAATGATGCTCATCTTGTTGTAATGCAAGAAAATGAAAGCAAATTTGTGTTCAATAAATAAGTTTTACTCTTTAACACGTTAGAAAAATATATCTAAAGACACCACAACATCCAAATCACCCAACTGAATTTTGTTCCAGCTTAAATATGCTATGAAGAAATAACACACAAAATGCACAAATGTACAAAAAAACATAACCTGTCCAATCAGATGAGGCTTGTTTATCTGTTCCTAGTACTGTAGTAGCACTAACACTTTTGCTCTCTGTGAATAGTTTTAGCTAGCATTGGAATTAGTATTGGAGATCTAATCAGTCTTCAGCTATTCACTTAACTCAAGGCAGTCTGTGTTCCAACATTTTCCTAAGTATCTGTTCAGTGGTTTCAACTCCATTTAATACTGTTTTGCTTTTTTTCACTGAATTTAAAAAAAGAAACTAATCAGAGGGCATTTTACAGAAAAAAAATCCTCCAATGTGAAATTTATTGCAGGGTGCAAAGGGGCCATAAACAAACATAAATTCATTTTGACGGGAATACCTGGTATACCTGGAAGGCAAACAATGAAGATCCACATCTAATTATGGCAATAACATATTTATCCACACAGTGTGATGATGGAAAGAGGAGAGGTTATAAGTTTAAAAATCTCTCACTGGTTGAAAAGTAAATAAAAAAATCATGGTCACTGAAGTCTGCACTCATAACTGCAGCAGGTTGGGTAACAAACCAGAACATGTTAGCAGTCCAGCTAAGAAGAGCATGACAAGAACAGAGAGAGCTGGTTTCTGCAATGTAAAATTAGACCTCAACAGGCTGTGCTAGGAAAGGTAATTATAGAATAAAGTCAGCTGAGCAAAATAGTCTTGGTATGAAAATGGGTGAAACAAAGGAACACTCTTTAGGATCCTACTTTACTGTCAAAACTAATGCTGAGATTTCCTTTGTAATTATTTTGCTTTTATGTTACAACCACAAATTTAAAGGTACTTTTTGTTTGTTCCCATCCCACAAAAGTAGTTTGTCACTGTAGAGGAAGCAAAAGGATACATAGTTTCCCTTTTTCCAACAACTGAGAGCTTAATTAAATACTTTAAATCCCCTATGTTGGAGCAGGGACACGTCTAAACAAGAAAGCTTGAACGAAGTAGTTTGCTAGTGGTCCAAGAAAGAATAACAAATGCGCAGGAAAGTGAAAGCTAAGAGCTTAATGATGTTTATAGATTATAATTAGTAATAGTTAAAAAGCAAAAACATTAAAAGCAACAGGGGGTGATTTCAAAAACACAGGGAAGAGAAACAGCCTGAAATAACTAAGCTAACAGCAGCTCTCTTTATAAAAGAGTGAGAGCACAGTCCCCATCTTTCAAGACATCAGACTCCAAGGGCTGTCCTTAAGGAGCTTTTACACCAATTGCCAATTTCCTGCCCCAAGCCACCCCCTATGTAGAAGACTGCTACGGAGCCCTGTGAGACACAGCAAAGTGAAGGTGGAATGACACATTTCTGGTGATTACTGTGAAGAGCGCCGCCGCACCTGCGAAGAACGGGAGGCGAAAATAAGCAATGAAAAATCAGAATTTTTGTAAATATTCACATTAAGAAAAGCAGTCAGAGACTAGATGATGCTTTCATGTAGGGTGAAGTAGAACAGGCTTTTTTAAATCAAAATGGAAGATGAGAGAAAATGATGTTAAAAATGAGAAAGTAGGGAATCTTCCGTTGTTAAACTCTAAAGGTAGCCCCGGCCAGCCGCCGCTTCTCCTCTGCTCTCGAGCACTCTCTGTTTGGTGGACTTCTCCAATTTACTGCTGTCTTCCTCCGATCTATTGCTGTGGTTCCTTAGCTCCAGAGCGTGTCACATCTGGCCACCTCTTCCTAGTTCTGGTATTTCCTCTTACAGGCCTCTTGCTCTAATTTCCCGCTGTTCCTCTCCGAGTAATCTGGGAACATTTCCAGAGGAACAGCTTGACCAAGGGACAAGTTGAAGGGAAACCAACAACCAGCAGAAATATATGAAAAAGTAGAGCCTTTTGCCCACTGTGTGAATTGCTTTCACTTGCCCTGCAAATCTCTGGCCAAATCTCGAGCAAGCAAAAGCACACAAAACAGGCCTTTTTTTTCACAGGTTTCATGTTTGATATGAATGCACCATTAGAGCCGATGATCAGCATGTTTTGAAACGGTTCATACCAAGCTTCTGCAGAGTTTGATTGATATTCTGAAGAATTAATTCAGCTATATAGACAGTGGTAGTGGAGCAAACAGGGCTGGAGCTACACGCTCTTACTTTAAGTACACCAGAGCCAAAAAGTCTGAAATTAACTGAAGTTCACTTTACAGACTAGCAGTGGTATAATCTGCGGTATGTGTTAGATTGTATACCTCATGTAGCCATTGTATTTTTTGTGATTTTAGTATAAACAACTGAAAATAGGCAGAGATATTTATCAATCCCCATATTTATAATGGCCAATGTTATGAATGACGATGAAATTATTTTTATGACACATCAGGTCATTTTAATCATGCATTCCTGCCCTGCTCAGTCTTTTCACAGACGATCAGCCCCCCACCCCTCTGTCTTTAATGTCAAGCCATGAATGACATTGAGTCTTGTGCTGATCCTCAGCAAACTGTGAACATCCAGGCTAAGATTTATGACTAATTATAAAGAAATGAGCTCTTTTGCAGAAATACTGATGGAGTGCACATTCCTACAAATGTGAAAATAGCCTCAAATGTTTTTGAAATCATTAATATAAAAGATAAGTTTAACACATTAGTTCTGTCGACCAGGATTGTGTGATGCAAAGGGGCGCTCTGGGGGTAACACAGAACCTGGATGTTGAAGGGCGTGTTTTCACTCTTTGATAGTTGACCATTTAAAAATAGGTGTATTTAAAAAAAGATAACAGAAGTTATCAACTTTTTTTTAGAAATATATTGTTAAACATTTAAGTTTCCATTTAATCTGAACTTATTTTTACTCTTTTTAACTAGCAAAACCATTGAAAATAAAATCTTTACTTGTATGGATTTCCAGACAATAATAAAACTCACAAAGCACTTTTTAGTGCCTTGCAAAAATTCTTCCACTGCTTAAACCTTTAAATTTCTATTTATTTATCCATCCATTGTTTATAGCCTATTATCCTCACTGGTCCCATCTCCAGCGTTCTCTGGTTAGCAGGGTACACAGTAAAAGGTCATCACTTCATCACAGGTTTATTTTCTGTCAAATTAAAATCAAATATGTTTTATTCTTCTGACTGTTTTCAAGCAAAACATCTTTTTATAAAATACTTAATTGCATTGAGAAACTAGTGCAGTTATATTTTTTGTGTTGCAAATTGTTTTGTACATTTTTAAGACTATAATTACATATGCTTCACCTACATTTTTAATATAACACAGGTAGGCCTGTAGTGATGCTGGAGGCCCTTTTTAGTTTGACATTGTTATAGCAGATAAACCACAGCTTATGTCACAAAAGCTTAGCCACTGATTCTCTCCAGTCTTTGACTTTGTCTTGTAGCTTTTATTCATCACCCAGAGGCAACAAGACAGCTTTGATGTTGGGAGATCATCCCTCGGAATGAATGATGCTCCAGTGACAGAAGAATGACACTGGTGACTAAGTATTACAAATTGTGGCTGCTGATTTCAGAAGCACTGAAGTTTGTTTGGGGTTATTATTTTGTCTAACAATAGAGGACACATTCTTACAAGGCTGTCGCTGTGAGTAACAGCATTAGTAATGAGCCAGTGACTCGAAAGGTGGCACAAACTGCAACAGACGTCATGTGGTGAGAAAAAGCAAGGTTGCAGCTTTTTACGTCTGTATAAAGATACATTATATACGTAGGTCCAGCTTGTGCAGCAGCTGCTCTTGAAGTGTAAGATAAGTAGACTGATTTCAAAAGTCTTTTCAGCTTCAAAAAATGTATCAGATCTGCTATAGATTTCTGGTAAGTTTGTTTTCCTAGTCCCCAAAGAGATCAAATGTTGTAAAGGAATATGGAAACCTAGAATTGGTGTAAATAGTTCTAATATGGTGCAGAAATAAAAACTTTCTTGAGGTATTTATTTAAGGTAAGTCAAAGGTTTAAACATTCTGTCAAAGGAAACCATTTAAAAATTTGCTTCAGCATGTAAATATGTATATCATTAGAACCCAGAGAAGTAAAAATAGTCATTTTGGTAAGGGGTTTTGTTTTCTTTTAAAAGCTTTAATGCAAAACTCTGACTACACAGTCTGACATTCAGCCATTCATTTTAGTGATAGTTCCTCTTAACTTTCATACTTCTTAGGTTTTTTACTTTTATCTGCTGCTCCCTATAAAGCTGCGTTTACATCAAATGAGATTTCTCAGGAGCCCTGCAAGTCAAAGGCAGCAATTCTACGTAGTGAGTCGAATATCATGTTTTTTGTGATTAGAGTGAAACGAGAGTGCAGCCGCACATACCAAATATGATTCCATTCAATTCAGTTTGTTCATACAGCCCTAATTCACAACACTTGTCATCTCAAGGTACTTTACAAAGACAGTTTAATTAGACCATAAAGTCATACTGGTTAAAGGTTTCTTTTAAGGAAAACCAACTGATTGCATCAAGTCATTGACTTCCTGGACATACGAGCCAAGCAGAAAAGGCAGAGAGCTAAATGTAGAGGTGCAGACATAAATAAGAGCTCACGGTGTGCTCTATTTAGAAAGAATGCAAACACCACACTAGTGCATTGCTACGAGTATGGGACTGCCCCACTAGAATCATTTACATAGGAAACAATGCAAGTGAGCAGAAGGTGCTGCATGTAGTGTGCCCGACTACAGTGTAAAGTGTAAGTATCTCTGCTTTTCCAGTCCAAACATGTCCAGCTAAATCATGTTCCATAAACTGGACATGATTTAACTAATTGGACACCCAATCAAAAAAAAGTTCTGTTCTGACATGTGAAAAACAAGCAGTGATACTCACTATGGGTCCATTTCACAAAGCAAGTTTACGGAAAACTCGAAGTTTTCTAAACCTGAAAGTTTTCCGTTTCCAAAAGAGAGTGTACTTAACCTTTGTTGCTGTTTCCGTAGTAACATTCTCTCTAGAGCTAACCTGGTTGGGAGCAGGTTTCTTTCAGTAAGCTCAGAGTGTGCTCCATCTCCACCCTCCATAGAGCCAATCACGTTTTTTTTATTTCCCGATTTAGTCAAGAGATTTTTGTTGTAGTTTTTTGCAAACAATAATAAAAAAATCATTCTTCAGGTTCTTTAGACACATTTGATGTTAAAAACAAACATTGCCTGTCTTTTTGACGAGGATCTTGTTAATGAATGAGTGGCTTTAATTCACATAGTATTAAATATTCATAGGTAGAAGCTTCATAGACTGAGTACCTTCACATTTAAAAAATTGCTTATGAGCGCTACCGTTTCACCGCACAATCCATCAGATCCACGAACTTATCTGTCCTCACATTTGCATTATTACACAGACTTCTTTAACAGATATTTAACAGAACTTAATATCGGTGTGAGAACTTGGATGTATGTGATCAATAATAGAAAATCAAACTCCACAGTCAAATAACATGAGTCCATTAGAAAGGCTTCAAGCTGTGCCTTCTCTACCTTCTACTAGGTTTCTTATGGGTCATAATACACAGCTTATCATTGATAACAGCTGCTTCAGCCGCCTCTAAAACCATAACCATACCATAACCAGAATTCAACTTTTGTCACTAAAAGTGTCACTAACAGAACTCCATACATCTACCGAAAAATTACAGTTCTGAACAGAATCAAAAATAGCCCCACATTCTCTCTCTCACATAAACACACACACAAACACTTTCCGGTACTGGTTAAAAGTTTTCGTTGCAGGCCTGATAAAGCTAGGGTGCGATGTCACTATGAAAATCCTCTTCTCCCTGTTTAAACTATGAACCGATGCAACTCACTCGCTCAGCTGACGTATCCTCCGTCAAGTATGCCTTACAAGTCCAATTTCTCTTAGCATTCTGATACACAAGTTGCAGGACTGCTCAGCCGCTCTGAAATCAGTGCCGCCATGTGGATGTTTTGGATAATGTTTGCATGTATGAGGAAGCCTTGGTTAATGGACAGTCCTGCATTTAGATGGTGACCTGTATTTGGATGATGGTCATTTATTTAGACGCTTGGGTTTGTATTAAACCACCGTTTGCATTCTGTCCTCTGTTTTCATGGTGGGGGGCACCTCTGTGGCTTTGGAGCCCTGTTTGCCTGAGCACCCTCAGTTTGCACGGACAGCTCTGTTTAAGAGGAAGCTTCATGTCGTTCATTTTTTAAGGAAAGTTTCAATTCTGCTGTCAGATCTGAAACTTGACTATTCAGAGATTTGGTTGATGCCTCCTGTTCCTTGAATCTGGAGTCATGTTCAGTTTTAGTCTTCAGCTTTTGATCCTCGGCCATTGTTCTACCAAAGCCTCTACAAGCTTCTATCTGCTCCAAGCCTTTTTCTCAGCCTGCTTCTTAAAGAACTTTAGCCCATTCAGGACACTCACACTCACTGTAACTTCTTTCTCTTTACTAGGTGAGTGTGTATTACGTCACTACATCATGACAAGCACAGTGGGATGTGCTGCTTAACCCTTTAAAACCAGAGATGTCACCGGCAACAGAAATTGTCACACGTTCTTTGACTCACTTTACGATAGTCCCTACGGTTACAGTGCTATGTTAATTTCAGTAACGGAGAGAAAAGTGAATTGGTTGGGAGTGAGATTGAGAGAGAAAATGACACACATTCTCTTATTCACCTTAACTTTTCAACCGTTTGTGCTATTGATGCATTTCCAACGGATTCAAACATGACCTGTGTTGTTTTTGGGTAAACAGTGAGAAGTTGTCGCAACACAACAACCAGATCAAATAGTGCAGTTTAAACCAAATCACAGAATATGCATAACTGATGATGGGGACAGAGGCAGAAGAGCAAAGGTGTTGCTGCTGCTAGACGAACGCAGATAGAATACAGTTAGAGTGAGAATATATGGAGCTTCAAATAAAACTAAGCACTTCTGCAGTTGGAGTTGCTCAATACATGGTTCCAACAAATACCTCCATTAATTCAGCGTTTTAAACAGGCAGAAAAGGTCTGTTTAAATAATATTTCCTGACAAATTGATTAATTGGTCCGAGTTTATTATTTCAATCATACAGAGCAGTTGTAGTAAATTAGATTTTTTTTTGTGCTAATTTGATATTACAAAGAAATCCCTGATAATCTATAGAAAGTAAACAGCCTGTACAGACATTTGCATTTGCAGTTCTACAATGCACCTGAGGTTAAATGAAAAGGACTAAAGAAAACAAGACAGGGTTTTTACTTTCTGGACCTGGATTATGAACCTCTGGATAGAAGTCTTGATTTTCATTTAAGCAACTTGTGTGCATGTGGACTCTCTCTGGCTGTTCTTGTGTGCTATTTACTGTAAGCTCCTTAGCTCCAAAGAGACTGAAAAAAAGAACGAAAGAAAAAATCTAAACTGACTGGCCTCATTTTCCTGTCTTATAGGAAAATAAAAAGTCCTTCCCTTCTGCACAAATGCTGGAAGTGAAGCGTTATATACAAAATAATAAGGAGGAACAAGTTTCTAATGGAAATGGTGATTTATAAAGCATGTTGAGCTCTCATCTCAAACCAAAGTCTCAGTAGCAAAGCAGCCGACAAAGCACTCAGCTTGTTTGCGGAAGAAAAAAGTATTATATTGGGAAATTATTCTACTTCTGACATTTTTTAGGATATACAGTTGTGCTCTTAATCCAACATACCGCACTAGCATTTCTATGATTTGGGTAGTATATGCATGAAAATACAAAAAAAACTACTGTTACCCCCCAGGGTTCGTTGTGTGAATTTATCTCTATCAAACAATTAGGTTTCCTTTAAATGATTCCAAATGGCAACAGCAACTACACAAGCTTCTCTAAATAACAAGTTTCTAATACTTAGCACTGCTCCCTTTAATATCAGTGACAACTTCATCTTTCTGTGGTTAGTTTTCCAAAAAGCTGCCAGTTTGTGTAAATCCTTGGCCTGAGATCAGGAGAGCCTCTGTAAAAACCTTTTTCTTTAGTGTGTTGTAGCCATTTGCAGTTTGACTTGGATTTGTGTTTTGGATCCTACTCTCTTACACTCTTAAAATGAGCCTAGTCTTCTATGAGGACTGGCTTTGCTCATACAATAATACTTCTGGCATCATGTGTGCCTAATTAGAATCTTTTACAGTGAACCCTCATTTTTCGCGGGGTTTACGTTGCAAAAAGAACCCGTGAGGCGAAATCCATGAAGCAGTAACCTTTTTTTTTTGTTTTGTTTCTTTTTTTACAATTTTACTAAATCTTTTTCCAGGCCCAAACATTTGTTTAACAAATAAAAGTACTGTATAAATGGGTTTTTTCTTTTCTTTTTTTACATATAACTACTGTACTGTAAAATAATAATTTTAATCATCACTACAAACTGAAGGCTTCTAATTACAGATATCAGCACCGCCCCACCATGACCCGAGTTATTGGATTAGAACAGGAGAAAACGAAAAATGATTATGAAAAAAATACAGAATGACAAATAGTGACTCACGTGTATTTCACTGCTCTTCTGACTGAGCTGCTGCATCCTGACTCTACTCTGCAACTTTTTATTCTTCTAAAGTCCGTGTATAATACATATTAAACTACAACGTTACATTGACACACAGGTAGAGAAGCGGCGAGAGTGTGTAGCCAATCAGAATGCAGAACACAATGCATGATGCAAATCAAGCAGCTAGACCGTGAAAGGTGAACTGTGTTATAGCGAGGATTCACTGCAACTAGTTTTCCTTTTTTACTTCCTAAATTAACATCCTCTAGTTTGCACTGGGGGTAGTGCATAGTCATGGCCAAAAATATTGAGAATGACAAAAATATTATATTTTCACATGATCTGCTGCCCTCTGGTTTTCATGTGTGTATGTCAGATGTTGTCATCACATACAGAA
>JAUZNJ010019632.1:0-17233 GCA_034780135.1 Jordanella pulchra | reverse complement strand
GTACAGATTTTGTCCCAAGCGTCCCCAGTTATTGAAGCCTGTAATTCACTCTCCCATTTATGTTTTATGTTTGTAGAGTCGTGTATATTCATGGAGAGAAACAGGTCATATATTTTACTAATTACTTTATTGTTCCCCTTTCCCCTTTGTATATCCATTAGGAAATTTTCTATAGGTGTGGGTTCGAGAAGTTTAGTCCAATTGTCATGTGCCATCAGAAAGGTTCTAAGTTGTAAATATCTATAGAAATCCGATTTAGGGAGCCCAAATTCATTTTTCAACTGTTCGAAGGTTTTGAGATTTCCTTTATCAATTAGTTGGTGAATATGAGATAGTCCATAGTAAGACCAGTTTTTAAATCCAGAGTCTAAGTTGTTCGGTATAAATGTCTTCATATGTCCTATATTTTTAATGACATTTTTAACAAAAGGTGCACCACAGTTCAAGGAACAATCCATCAGAATTTTTGGATGATCCACATCATGATACGGGTGCAGGGATTTTTTAAAGGATTCTTTAACATCATTTGGCAGAACCAGAGTGTGGCAGCAGTGACTATTGACAACTTAAGCATTAGACTCCCAATAAGTCCAGAAGTATTATACTGAATACAAAAACACAAAGGTGAGCCATGCCTGCCTCGGTGAAAGCAGAACAAACACCGAAGGCTGCAGACACACGCTGTGCCTTACTTATAAACTTATGAAAGGATTTTAAGGGCACTGTTACCAAAGGTTTACCTCATGACAAGGAACAGTTAATTTAAAGTTGGTAACGATCCAGATCATGTGTGAGTTGTAATTTTAGTCAAATTTGCTGCTTGGCGGAGGTCTGCATTCCCCAGATTCTTTGCTAGTTTAGTTCTGTTTTCAGGAATCTGAGTAAAATATGTTTTTAAGTCTAAATCCCCTTTCAGCCATATTCATTTGACTCATATTTCTATTTTTAGACGTTTTGTTTATATGATCAAAGGCAAATAGAGCAACCTAAATATTCTTTCCAGGCCAACATCTACGAAGTATCAACTACTGAAGCTCTGTACGTTGCCATTAGTATTTGAAATGTTGCCCATTGTTCCCAATAGTGTTGTCAGAACTGTCTAATTCAACGGCTCGGACAGAGTGTCTGCGATCCTGCAGATTGACTCACTGCTTCATGCTCTCGATGCTGAAACTGGTTAGATCCGGCAAATCTTCCTCCTCCTCCACCTCAGGCTCCTCCTCTTCCTCCTCCTCCACAGGTCCAGCTGGAGCAGCAGTTGTGGAAGACGTCTCTGGAAGGAAACAGAAAACCTTCATTATCTCAGACTAGAAGTCTTCAGCCCTGTCCTTCACCTCACCGCTGTGTCTGAACATCCACCCTAACCCCTACATAGAGCACTATATGAGGCTTAGGCCATTTCATAGAGTGTCTGAAAAAGTAGTGAACTCATCTCTTCATTTCCCACAATAAAAAATAAAAAGTAGTGTGCATCCATGGTCACTAGACGAGCATATATATCCCAGAATGCTTTGATAGAGCTCCCCTTGCAAAGAACTATGGGAAAAGAGAGATGGCACAGGCAGAGTCATGTGACCAACAGGGATGGAAAGTAGTGATCATCTGTCCAAATGCTCAGTTAAGTGAGTCTCTATATAGTAATAGAGGGTTAGGGTGAACCTTGGTACACAGCCTTAGACGTTTCCTTGGTAACGGAGCCGATCAGACATCTAGAAGATGCCAGACGACGGCTTTGGGTTCTGCTCACTCACCGCTGGCGGTCTGTGAAGACTCGGTCTGCGACGGCGGTTTAATTATCCCATTGAAGATGAGTTTGGACAAAAGGTCGTTGACGTCAACCTGACCGAAGTGGTTCTCTGGAGGAGCCACCTGAGAAGCTGCACACAGACAGGTTAGAATTCCTGATGACATCACTTCCTGTTTCCTTCTGAGCGTTGAGGCCCGGTACCGTGGTATATGATACATACTCTGTGGTCCGAAAGGCACCGGGTTCTGAGGCAGGTAGGGCTGGTTCACGTTCCCAATCATGTTAACCTGGAAGGAAGAGAGCAGCTTTAGAACCACTGAGAACCACAGGCAGAACCAGAACCGAAATGGCCCAGTTTGGACTCACCTGCTGCTGCATGGCGGCAGCAGGGGCCGCCGGGCTGTAGAAGGGCCCAGGGCCAGGCTGGCTAAATGCAGTCGGCTGCATGTTGAAGTTTCCCGCTGGCATAAGGTTAGGCCCCGGGGGGAACTGAGGGTTCATGGGCTCCTGGAACCGCTGGGGGCCCATGCCAAAGTTCTGCTGAGGGGGGGCGGGGCCATCGTAGATGGGTGGGGCCATGGGCTGCATGGGGAGCTGGAGGTTGTGCTGAGGGGGAAACCTGGGGGGCCCCTGTTGGCCAGGAGGGTAATCGTAGCGAGGAGGCCCCGGCTGCTGGGGCCCCACCTGATGGGGCCCTCCGGGCAGGTCAAACCTGGGGCCTGGTGCAGGGCCGTCGAACCTCATTTGACCCATCTGATTGTTGGGCCCCTCAAAGCGGGGGGGCAGCTGCTGCTGCTGGAAGGCCATTGGACTGGGCCCCATGTTGCTGAAGTGACCGGGCCCCTCGAAGCGTTGCATCGGGGCATCCAAGGGACCAGGCCCCCCCATGGGCCCCTCAAATCTGACGGGCTGCTGTTGGCCTATGGGGCCGCCAAACCTGCTGGGCCCCTGTGTGGGCCCTTCGAAGGCCCCTAATCCGTCTCCTCCTCTCATTACCATGTGAGGCCCCTCACAGGGGCCGGGGCCCTCAGTCCTCTCTGGCAGATTATGATGAGCTGGTCCCCCAGCTTCAAACCTTCCGGGCCCCGGGTGGTGGGGGCCGTCAAACTGAGGCTCATCAAAGCGGCCCCAGCCATGGCGGTGCGGTCTTGAGGGGCCCGTGTGTCGAGGGTGTACCTCATGTGGGGGGGTTTGACCTGGGGAGTCACTGTGCGGCCGAACCGAAAGAGGCCCCCCACGGGGTGGGCCCTTTAGGTTCAGTTTGGAGCTGTGAGGAGGGGGGGCTTCCAGGGGCCCCTCGTCCGAGTGTTCGCTGTTCGGACTTTCAAAGCGAGGGACCGGGCTCATGTCTGCTGCGTCCTTCTGATGGAGAGGAGACAGACGGGCGCGCTCGAAGCGAGGGGGCGGAGCCTCCATCCCGGCTGGGCCAGGCGAGTTCCTGTGGGCCCCTACAGAGGAAGGGGGCCCGTCCTGCCGGCGAGGGTCGGCTGGCCCAAACCTCCGCGGAGCGTCGTAGCCGCTCTTATGCTCTTCCCGCTCATCGTAGAGCTGCCGCTCCGTCAGCGGCGACGTCCACTCTCGCTCACCTGGAAGTCAAATAGGAGAGTGTGAAGAATTTGGCGCCCAGAACACAACCGGACCCATGACGCCCTGGGTCACCTCTAGAAACGGGCCCTTGGCCGGGTTGGACTTACTGGACTCTGCAGGGTCCGCTCTCCTCCTGAAGCGGAGTCCTGGCAGAGACTTGAGTTTGGGGAACTCCTTGCCATGGTTGTACTCCTCCACCATGGGGGCAAGCGGCGGCCGCGGCTCGTCTCGCTCACCTGTAGGTCAAAGGTCAATCAGAGACCAGCTTGGACTGAACCGTCTACCAGCCTCAGCTGTTCCTCAGCTCACCTGCTTGGTCCTGCAGCGGCCGCCCATAGGGATGTGATGCAGCTGGCCTGCCACTCCTCGCCGCCATCTTCTCGCCCTCCTCTGATGCCTCTTGGCCTTCATCTCCCGCTGCCCTGTGGTTGACCTGCGTCTTTCTCAGCTTGGACTTGTGCTCGTAGTAGGACAGCTGGGCGGGGTCCATGGCTTCGTGGGGACGGGGTGTGCTGATCATAGACTGCTTCTTGGCAGAGAACCCTCCGGGTTCGTCCCAGTTCCCAGAGCGCTGCTGCTTCTCCTCCTGGTACTGGAAGAAGTGGTTGATCTGGTGCGCCATGTTCAGAAAGTCCTCCCGGGAAATTTCACCGCTCTCTAGACGTTTGCTGGCCTGTGGAGAGACGAGGAAGAGTGTTTTATCAGAACAACAGAGGACAGCAGGGAAGCTGAGTGACAGCGGTTCTGGACCTACCCGCCTCAGAAGGTCCTTCTTGGAGGCGGAGTTCAGGACCTCTGGGATCTGCAGGTTGGCGTCCACACTGAGCCGGATCTTCTGGTTCCGTGGCGTGCCGGGGCGAGTCGGGGTGCCATGTGACTTGTTTCTGGGGGGAGGGGGCTTGTGAGAGTCCTCAGAAAGCTTCATGCTGAAATGAGGAAACCCGGAGATTCAGAACCGAATCTGGACCTTTGAATTCATCAAGTTTCTTTTAGATCCAACAAAGCAAAGATTATCTATGTCTTGGATAAAACCAGAACCAAGATGATGATTGACCTGCTTGTTCCTCCATTTTGTCAGGATTCCTTTTAAAGATTTAATTATTACACCAATCAATCGATTTCCTTTTTAAATGAGAAGTTTTTTTTTGTTTGTTTATCCTGGCTCTTCTATTTACTAAAACAGCCTTGAATCGGTTCTAACTTTCAAAATCTCCAAGAATTGTTCAGAGTTTTAATTATGGTTTCTAGTTGTGCTCATCTGACAGGAAGGAGCAGCTGAAGAATACCAGCGAAGAAGAGTCTGAGCTGCAGAGTAGATGTTAGATTTAGGTTTAATCCTAATCCGTAGTGGATTATGCTAGATTATTAATCGTCTTTTGAGAACATTCTACAGAAAAGCTACAATAATCTACCTGAAATAAATTACCAAACCAGCCTTAGCAGCTCCTGCCTTTGTCATCAACTTCCTGCTTCAAACCACAACCCTGTAATATGATTGGCCGACTTTTTTTGGTCCGACTTGAACAAATTAAACCAGACTGGGAATAAATGGATTCTAATGTTTGTGAACTATCCTGTTAGATTTCCGTTTAGATTAGGTTCTCCTTCTTTACATTTGAACAGAACATTAACTGTAGGGAAACCAGAACCAATAGAAACAAAGCGCCACTGGTTCTGTTTCCTGAACAAAGACAGATGTAAAGGTGGTTTCTAACAGACGGGCCATTAACTGGACTCACTGTTTGTTCTCCTCCCAGCCGCTCCTCCAGCGATGGCTCTCCTTGGGGTCCTTCCCACCACTGTCGTGGCTCCTGGGGAGGTGGGGGTCTCTGGACTCCAAGTGCCGCTCGTCCTGTGGCCTCTTAGGTCTCCTGCCCTCCGACTGGGTCTTCTTGGGGGCGGGGCGGTCGTCTCGACCCGGCTTGCCGAGCTGTGGGTCATCTCCTCGGGCCCTCCGGGGTTTCCCCGGTTTGTGTGGGGGTGACGGGGAGCTGCTGCGGCCATGGCTTTTGGGGGAGCGACGGTCCTTCCTCTTTGGGGAGGCGGTGGGGGAGCGGGACCGCGAGCGGGTGCGTTTCCTGCGGCCAGCGTCCGCGGACTTTGGTTCAGCCTTGTCTCCGGGCTCCATGTGCTCATTTTTGTCCCCCAGGCCGTTGACCATCTTGGGCATTTTGGACCGGGGGGGTTCTGGTCTTCTCGGTGCCTCATCCCGCTCCTTCTTGTCACCGCAACGCTTCTTCTCGTCGTCTCGTGGCTCGGCGCTCTTCTCCTGGGCACGTTTCTTGGCCCTGGGGTCTTTCTTAGGGGCCTCGGGCTCCACCGGCCTGCTCCGGCCCTGGGGCCCCTTGGCCAAAGGGGACGGGGACTTGGGC
The DNA here is from genome assembly GCA_034780135.1 of Jordanella pulchra. Classification (NCBI taxonomy): domain Eukaryota; kingdom Metazoa; phylum Chordata; class Actinopteri; order Cyprinodontiformes; family Cyprinodontidae; genus Jordanella; species Jordanella pulchra. Next base: position 11,527 of record JAUZNJ010019632.1, on the reverse strand, counting down.
TTTAACTTGTCTTCTGGTGCGTCCTTCCTGGGGAGCCGGGCTTTGTCAGGCCTGGGGGATTTCTCTGGTGGCTTCCTTTCTATGGCAGTGCCAGGCCCCCCTGGTGGGTGGGGGCTCTCCCTCTTGGTGGGGGTTGGCTCTTTAAGTGGGGGCCCAGCCGGTGCCCCCCCACGGTTCAGACGGGGGTCCCTGCTGGACAGCTTGGGGTCGGGCTGAGGCTGGGGGGGGATCCAGGGCCGGATCGGGTTGGCGGGTCTCTGAGCGGGACTGGACTCTGGTGGGGGGGCCACTGTAGGTGACGGCGGCAGAACCAGTCCTCCCTGCAAACAGAACCGTTCATTGGATCAGCCCGAGCCTGCTTCTAGAACACAGCTATAAGACGAGTGGATCAGAACCGGTGGCGTCCTACCAGCTGGGCCTTGGTCTGCTCCAGCTCCAGCTCAATCTTCTTCTGCTGGAGCTCCAGCAGCTGCTTCTGTTTGGCCAACAGCTGCTGGCGGATCAGCTGCTCCTGGGTCAGGCTGGACGGCGCTGCCACGGGGGCCGGCTGGGGGGCCACAGCTACAGCCACAGGCTTGGAGGGGGCAGGTTGTGGAGAGACCTTCTCCTCAGACTGAAAACAAGAAAAGCAGGTTTTAGACAAACTGATCCAAAAGGGTTCTCCCCCTCAGTTCTGGTTGGATACCCAATTTGGAACCAGTCCACTGCAGTCCATCAGAGGAACCCAGTACACAAATCTCTTCATAAAACCCAGTTCCTCAAAACCCACACAGATCCAGAACTTTCTGGGTATTTTATTTAGATTTCAGCTCATTAAATGAGAAGTTCTTTTTCAGCTGATTTTCATCTTAAAGTGAAAAATGTTGAACCATGAGACAACAGGTTCCGTTTCCTGACCCAGTGGCCATCACGGGCCGCAGGTTTCAAATGGTTCCCCTTAGAGACACCAGAACAGGCGAGTTGAGCCGAATTGCTGCAGGTTCTGGAACGCCACCGCTGAGGTTTTACTGACAGAAAAAAAAATTCTGCAGCTGGAAAACAGAGCTCCAGTTTAACAGGGATGTTCTGATCAGAAACTGGTCCTGCAGCTAGAAGCTCGAACCGATTCTGTGACCCAGAGGTTCCTAATCATCAGGTCAGCAAATTTCACTTCAACATGATGATTGTTCAGAGATCCAGGCCTTTTCTAACCATCAACAAAGTAATAAACTAATTGGAGCTGATGTGTTACCATGGTATCCACCGGCCCTTAATAACCGAACCGATCAATAAACTGTATTAAAGAGATTTAGGACTCAGTGGGTGAACCTGGACATCAGCAGATCTTTAAGAGTCTTATTTTATTTGACCTTCATGATGATCAGAACAGTTTTTTTTTCACAATGTGGAACTCAAAGAAAAAACATTTTTAAACCTGAGAGGAAATTGGCAGAGATTATTTCAGACTAAAATACGAAACTGGAATCGACAGAGAATAAAACAAGAGGAGGAACCTTTAGAACATCCCACAAAAACACAGCGTTCCTCTGACAACAGGCGAGGAAGAGGAATCGGTTCCTGAGGTGGAACAATAATCCGAGACCCAACTAGGTCCTAACGGTCACCACCCGCTGTGCAGCTTCACCTGAACAGGCCCGTTATCCGCTCGCCATCATCTAGCAGAACCACTCATGTCCAGAACACCTCGAGCCGAAGGATTCTTCCTCCTACTCTACGCAGCAGTCGGTACCGGCCCGGGATAACCATCACACCAACATGTTCTTGCTGCTCGCCAGTGACACACACCTGCTTCAAGAACCTGGGGTTGACATGGATGCTGGAGTTGATGTTCGGCGGCAGCGGCTTGATGGGCCACGCCGGGTCCAGTGAGTTGACCCGGACGTCCAGCGCGTACAGTTTCTTGAGAGGGAAGACTTCATCCCAGGTGGAGCGCAGCTTGAACAGACTCTTTCTAGTGTTTTCATCCACCTACAAACAGAACACAGGACTTGGTGCACAGCCCACACTTCAACACCCCTCTATCCCATAATAATTAGCAGGCTGTGTCTGAACAGGGAAATAATCAACAGGGGGTGGGCTGACATGAAAGACAAACAGCAGCAAAGACAACTTTACCTTTTCAAAGACACAAATAAATGAAGCGATTAGGTTTTTAGCAAACACTGCGAGGTATTCTCCTCCAACATTCTTCACTATGGAATCCACTAAGTACAAAACCGGAAGCTTCTCTGCGGCCGGCGCCTGGAGCAATAAGAGAACTCAACAAGTTTAGAAAACAACAGGGGTTAAAGCAACATTTCAGAACAAATGAGAAAAAGTAAAAACAAGTCAAAACAAGTTTGCCAAACAAAACCCTCTTTAGGAAAAAACAAAAACACCCCCCCAAAAAAAATCTGGAAAACCCAGGAGGGGAAAAAAAAGAAAAGTTTTTCTTCAGCATTGGAGAAAAACTCCACAGGTCCAAAAATACAACAGCTTCACCAGGTTCTGATCATTTATCTGGAGCCAAAAAAAAAGATGAGATCCATCCCCATCCTCAGGGAGAGGAGAGGGAAAACCAGAGTCCATGATCTGTGAGACGGGACCAGTCCTGAGGAAGGTTTACCTCCAAAGAGGGCGCCTGACCCTCTTTGTACGTTACCCAGCCGGTTCTTTCCGTATCAAGCTCCCATTCAGCTTTTACTGCTTAGTAGCGCTTTAGAACCTTAAACCCATTGGTTATTAAACACACACGCTGGTTGCTTTTAAAAGTTCAGTGAGCGAGCAGTGAAACCAGAGTCATACCCAGGAAATAAAAAATGACAAAAAGCACATTTCACATTTTTTATTATCAACATGTTTAACCAGTCAGTCACATTTCAGGAAAAATAAAGGAATCAGGACGTAGAGTGAATTCATGCAGTGACGCACTCAGGCGTCATGTGACCAGAGCTCCAACATGCACTGAGGGCCCAGGGCCCGTCTGCAGGCCCCAACAATCCATTCAGTAACAACATAGACGGCGATGTGGTCCGGCCTCAATCAGAACCACCCTCTACTGATTGTCTAACAGCTGTGGGTCCAATGGGTCAGAGCGCTGTAGATTATTTCCATGAGTGGAGTTGATTTCACTCTGATCGGTTCACAGCGACACGGATCCTTATTAATCTCCCTGAAAACCTATAGACAGACGGGTTTTAAACTGAGTCCTAAAGGCAAATCATTTCTAACATTTACTAAAGATGTTCAGTTAACATAACTCCCACCCAAAAACAAAAAAAAAACTGTCTCTGGTTTCATTCACATGGTTAAATCCTCCAACATGATTTTGGGTTAAGCTCAAGGGTGGGTCAACCCACTTGTTTTCCTGGGATGTTGAACCTGTGGACTGAACCATGGAGCTGCTTACTCAGCAACCCAACACAGAATAAAGGATTAGAAAGTCGACCAAAACCATCCAGAAACGCCTCGAACTTTTTTTTGATATGTTTTTAAAAACAACTTTACTTCTGTGGAAGAAAGATTTTTATTTATTTTACTTTTCTTTTTACTTCTCTTCCATTAAAAAAGTCAAACCAATGGTCAATACCCTCTGAAGATAATACTCTAGTTGGCATATTTAAAAAACACAGATTTTACCTTTTGTTTGTTTGATTTTTTTTATTAATTTGATCAGGGTCTTGTTAGCTTACATCGATTTTAAGTTAAAATCCTGGATTTAAGCCACACTGCAGCAGCTCAGTTGATCTCAAATGGGAACAGATGTTTGCATTAACTTCATACATTATAATAAAAATTAAACGTCCTTTCTGATTTTAAAGACCGGTTTTGGTGTTATTTTGACCTTCGTAGGCTTCCATTCCCCATGGCAGCTTTCTACTAAAGCCTGTTTTAGATCCCCACATGACAGGAAGCGGGTCGGTGATGATATGTCCACTTTTATCTGTCGTTTCCGGTCGCCTTAGACCTGTTTTCAGTTTTTGCCACATGGATACTATAAATCACTTCCGCTTTCAGGTCCCTTCGCACCAGATGACAGTTCTTTTAAAAAATAAAACTGATCATTTAACAATTAACTATCGCTGTGTGACTTCTAACCGCTTTAAACCAGCCCAGCAAAGACACCATTCCCTTCTACACAAACGGCTGTTCATTTTTTAAAACTGTAATAACCTTATTTATTCGAAGAAGGATATTCTGTTGAAGCAGGACCACATCAAGATAGCTCTTTTAGCTAAGGCGGTAACCAGATCAATGCTTTAATCACAGACTGACTCGGTAATTTTTCATACAGAAAGGAGTTACTGCGGGGCCTCCTAACCAGAACGCCGCCATCTTTAACACACATACACAAACTGAAGGTAAAGTATTCTATGATCATAAAAACCTTGCTGATTTGAGCTTCAATAATAGCCACGATATCCTTGGCGAACTGGATGTTCTCTTCGGCCAGGATGGTGAGCATGTTGATGTGCGGTTTGCTGTTGAACGTCAGGTCTTCTAGGGAGGACTGATACTCCCTGCAGGCGTCTTCTCGGGCCGCCTGCTCCTCCATCTTCCAGCTCAGAGGCCCGGACAAACCTACAGCAGTCGGACCGAAACCATCACCACGTAGCTGTACACAGTCCATTAATTCATGAGGAAGACTGCTGGCTGATAACCACGAAAATAAACACGGCCGATTCGAGGATAATTCCTCCGCCGTTGGTCGGTCTTCGTGGTTCGTGTTCGATTACAAGAAAATGGCGACCGCAGCTACAGGCTTCCTACGTCACATGCAATTGACTTTTGGTTAAGGTGACGTCAGTTGTGTATTATTGGCTAAAACATGCCCTGCTGCCCGGCCGTTTGAGTTTGATTGGTCGGAGAGAATAACAGTCATATAAAAGAGCCAATCGGAGTGAAAGAGCTTGGTTTTGACGGTTACGAAAGAAAAGTGATTAGCCAACACAATAACATGCGGCCAGCGCATGGAACCAAGACACTACGTTAAACTGAAATCATTTATCAAATATATTCTAGAATAAACATGAAAGATGTAAAAAGTTAAATAGACTGGAACTTAAGAACAGCGACAAAAAGTAACAGAACAATAACATGTTTTTTTATATTATACAGTAAAATATTGACAATAAAAAGAACTAATTTAATAATAAGAATGAAGAAATAGATAGAATGTCAACTCATTTCAGAAAAATCAAAAACTACCAAATTTCAAAATAGAAATAAAATAAGGCAAAAAGCAATATAAGCTATACTGTAAACATCCTCCACAAGGTGTAGGAGTGTTAGATCACAGCTGGATGAGAAACCCAGGGCTCCGTTCTCCACTACAATTCATCCCAATGGGGTTCTGAAGGGTTGAGGTCGGGATTCACGGCAGGAAATTCCAGCCCTAGTAAAAGTAAAGTAAAAGTAACAACTCATCAGACTGAAATCCAGCTCAGGAAGTGATGCGGTCATATGTTAACAGCCTCCATCCAACGGGTCCAATGGGTCAGACTTCTGTCTGTAATTACCACAGGAGGGCCTAAGTTTACTCTCTGTTGGCCTCAGTTTTTCACACTGGTGTTGCATCATATTCTGTAAACCATCAAATATTTAGTGTCCTGTAGGACAGAGGAGATCTAAGGGTTCAGAGGCGCAAGAGACCCAGAGAGACGGAGCCAAACTTTATCTGTTTAATATGTGTTTGAAGTACAGAGAGACTTCAGGTCATTCCAGAGCTATGGGGAGTATTCACACTGTATTCTGCTAAGGATAAAGTGTGGAATGTGTGTTTTTTTCCTTCCCTCACCCATTGTGATCCCTTTTCTTTAGTTTTTTTCTAAACTGCAAGTGCAGCACATTTCATGGCAGCATGGTTTTGGCATTGGATACTGAGTTTACCCCTCATAGAGCTATTTCACAGGGAGAATAGTACAGACAGAAAAAGTATTAATTTCAGCTGCATGTCTGCTCTTTGTTATAGAAGGTCATGAGTTTTAACTTCTTAATTGATACAATAGTCAAATAAAAGCCAACTAATGATGTTTAATTTAGTTAGTAAAGGTTAAACATAACATTATAACTGGACCTGACCAGATTTACCCTTAGTTTTACATTTAATCTGGATTCACTGCTGCATCCTGCTGGATTAATCCTAGACTCACATTTTATGGGCAAAATCAAATACATTATTTTAATGTTTAATTAGTGTTTAGAATGAAACTTTAATTCTGTATAAAATCCCACTAATGCATCGGCTGCTCTCTATGAACAGTTTCACTTCTTGTATGACAGACGTTTCTATATTCTCTATATTGTTTCATTATTATTTTAAGTTCTATTAGCCATAACTTCTCACTTTGAGACAAGGCAGGTTTATTTGTATGGAGCAATTCAGTAAAAATACAACTCAAATTGCTTTACATGAAGTAGACAATAAAATGTAAGGAAAATAGCAGAATAAAAGTAAATAACGATAAAGCATGTTGAAAGCAGGTAGCAAAGCAAAAAAAAAAAAAACAACAACAAAACAGTTTGACCACAACCTGAAACTAATTAACAGTTTACAGTCAAAGGCAGTTTTAAAAACAATGGGTTATTAACTTTCAGTTAAAACAACTCAGGCTTTCAACTCTTTTACAGTCTTCTGGAAGTTAGTTCCAGATCAGTGGAGCATAAGAACTAAATGCTGCTTCTCCATGTTTGGTTCTGGTTCTGAGTGTACAGAGTAGCTGGAACTAGAAGACCTAAGTGTTCTGGGAGGTTTATACACTGACAACAAATCTGTTATGTATAGGGATGTTGATCCATTTAGTGATTTATAGACTAACAGAAGAATTTTAAAGTCTGTTCTCTGAGTTACGGGGAGCCAGTGTAAGGACTTCAGAACCGGGCTGATGTGCTCTACTTTCTTAGTTCTACTGAGGACACGAGCAGCAGCATTGTGGATCAGCTCCAGCTGTCTAATGGACTTTTTAGACAAACCTATGAAGACGCTGTTGCAGTAATCAATTCTACTAAAGATAAATGCATGAATGAGTTTTTGTAGATCCTGCTCAGACATTGGTCATTAAATCCTGGAAATTCTCTTCAGGTAATAAAATACTGACTTAGTAACTGCCTTTATGTGCCTCTGAAGGTTCAGGTCTGAGTCCATCATGACACTAAGATTTTGGCCATAATGCTACCATGACCATAATGGTTTATAGCTTTAGTAGCTGAAGCTGTGAGCTAACTCTGGATCTCTCCTCTTTTGTTCTGAAGATTATTACCTCAGTTTTGTTTTTATCCCATTGGAGAAGATTATGATGCATCCACATATTGATCTGTTCTTTGTATCTACCCAGATGGGTTCATAGTCACCTGGTGACATTGTGATGTAAAGCTGTGTGTCATCTGCATAGTTATGGTAACTGATTTTATTGTTTGCTATAATCTGAGCTAAGAAGAGCATGTCGATGTTGAATAGGAGGGGCCCCAGACTGGAGCCTCGAGGAACCCTTCATGTGACTTTTGTGGTCTATAATTTGAAGTTTCCTACTGACACATAGAAGTCCCTGTCCTTCAGGTAGGATTTAAACAAGTCCAGTGTGGTACCAGAAAGTCTGACCCAGTTTTCCAGACCCTCTAAGAAATTCAAGTGATCAAGAGTATCAAAAGCTGCACCGAGGTTGAATAATAACAGCCATGTGGCTCTTCCACAGTCTGCAAAGTCTAAATTTAAATGGACGTCATAAAACACCTTGATCAGGGCAGTCTCTGTACTGTTTGCAAGGGAAGCTGACTGGAAAACATCAAAGCATCTGGTCATTGTTAAGGAGGTATTTGTTGAAAGAAAACTTTTTCAATAAATCTTACTGAGGAAGGGGGGGGGGGGGTTGAGACAGGCCTGTAGTTCTGTAGGATTAATTTGTCAACGTTTTTCTTTTTCAACAATTGTGTGATAATTGCTTTTTTTAAGGCCTTTGTGAAAACACCCAACATAAGGAATGTGTTTACGATTTCAATCAAATGAGACTCTAAAACAGGTAAAACCATCTTAATAAAACCTGTGGGAAGCTGAGCTCAGCTGCTGAACAATTTCTTCTAAACTTTTGCAGTTTATTAGGCATAATTGGTGCTCTTTATGTCCTCTAGTTGCCTGGGTTGTATTTTCTGCTTTCCATTGATGAGGGACTCTTATTATGCTCAATGTTAGCGGTAAACCCACCCTGAAATCTGGGTTGACTGAGTGGAGTTATGACAAAGTGGAAAATAAGATGACTCAGGATAACTGCTCTCTACTCAGAGTAGATTTATCCTACTTTCTAAAACAGGGCCCTGGGGCCTCATTTATAAAACATTGCACAGGATGTATACTAAAAGTGAAACTAAGCCAAGCATCTTAAAATGGAGTATGGCAAAAAAATAAAATAAAATCATAATTAATCAACCAAGCTCAGAGACAAAACCAATATTTCTTTCTTTATAAATCCCAATTGTGCCTTAAAGTTTTAGTCAAAGGCTCAACCTCATGTTTGGCCTACTATACGCCCAAAACCAATTTTCAGCGGTCCATAAAATGCACAGAATGTCATTGTTTGTTTAAATCAGCTAGCTGATTAATTTTATTTGATGGTTACCAATAGCAACCACAGCAAAGAGGGAATAACCGCTCAGATAAACTGAAGCAGAGATGAGTGAGGAGAGGCAGATAAATATGTTTGGTAAATGGTAAATAAATCTAGGGTAACAAGCACTATTGCTCTGGCTTTCATATCTCAGATTTATAGTTTTAATGAAACCAAAAGTGATTAACAGCTGAAATTAAAAAAAATACTTAGAAATCATAAGTTACCTAAAATGTGAACAAAAACATTGTGCTTCAGCTACATAATATTTTATTTAGATTACATGTAAAAGAAAAAAAAATCAATTTAAGGTTCTCTGTTGATGGTTGTTTCGGTTAAAAGTCTCCATCAGATTAATTGACAACATCCAGGAATTTGTTGTTACAACAACCCACTAGAGGGCGCTGCTGCTTATTCTTAAGCACAGCCTCACTGATATTTGCAAAAGATCCTCTGGATAAAATCCTCCAGTTCTGATCCAAATCGGCCCATTTAGCCACGCTGCATGGAGGAGCATCGGAACCTCTCTGCATGTTAGACATACCCTGTCCAAAACATAGGTTTTTTTTTTTTTAGAAAAACGGTTGCTTGTTAATTATTAGTTGATAAAATCAATTTTACATCAATTCATTAATAAATAATTTTCCTCTAAAGGTTTCCTAATATTTGGATTATTTTGAATCCTTAAATTGGGGCATAAAGCCTTGGTTATTATTCTTTAGCCTGGTGATCCATAAAAATTTTAAAATCTATAAGAACTGAATATTTATTGTTATGTGTCCATCATGGCTCAGGTGATTGGTTAATTCCCCAAAACAAGTTTCCTCTCCTTCATAGTCTGCAGCAGCAACAGTATACATGAAGCACCACTGCTGTTGAAGGGGTTTTAGAATATCGACAGTGAACTGACATTGTGCTTCTTTAATGTGTTAATCTGTGGAAGGACTCAGGCTGTTGGCAGAAAACATTTAAATATGGTGCAGACTTTAAGTTTAGGCTGCTTTATTAACCGTTTATTTCTGCAACAGGTTGGGTCAATAGTGCCAGCATAAGAAACGAAACCAAAAAAACCTCTGCTGTTTCAGATTCAGTTAAGTCGATGTACACTTAAAAGTTTCATAAGATTTTAATTAAATGTCTGAGGAATAATGATTCTGTCTGGCTGCAGTTCCCTTCAGTCACAGCCCGTAGGATGGATCAGACGGAACCGCAGTCCGTTTTTTTTAAATTATGGAGGTATAAATGAGCCCTGGGTCTTCTCTGCAGGGTCAGACCAGGACAGGAGGAGGGAAAACTGGAACCAATGAGAAGAGATCTGCAGGTTTAAAATGAAAGAGACCAATAGAAAATCAAGCGGAGTCAAAGTTCTGAGTGATTCTGTGGTTGAAACGGGTTTTATTAAGGAGCAGCTAATCACAGCGAGCGGCGCTGGTCGGCTTACGGTCCGACCCAGACGGTCCATCGGTTTATACAGGATCAGCACAGAGGAACCCCAGCAGGTCCATCATTTCATGTCAATGTCTTTTGACACGGCTGCAGGAGAACGTCCCGTTTCCTGGTACCAGTAAGGTTCCAGCACCTGCAGAGAACCGTTCATGTCCTGCTGAAGGAAAAACCGGAGCCGATCGTTTACACACAAAGTAAAAAGCAAAAAGAAAAGAATGAGAAGGATGCTGTCAGAGTTTCAGTTCTGATCCGACCCGGACCGTCCCTCTGTCCTAATGGGAAGCTCTGTGGCGTTCCCCGCAGGGAGGAAGCTCCTCCTCAGAGTTCAGCTCCTCAGCAGTAACAGGAATGATTAACGATGACACGGGGCTCATCGGATCAGGCGTCCGAGTCGTCGCTGCTGTCACGGCTGATCTCGATCTGCAGCGACGGCAGGTTGTCCAATCGGCTCTTCTTGATCTTGTGGCTCCGACGCTCCTGTTTCTGTTTGATCATGGCGCCCCAGACCCTCTGCAGCGTTGAGTCGTCTTCCTCCTCCCGCTCTCCCTCTTCTTCCTCCCCATCGTCCCGCCTCCTCCTGCCACCATCCTGTCGGTCCGAGCGCCCACCCGACTGGCGGCTGTGATGGCCGGCGCTTCCATTGTCTCCACTGCCAGAACCGAGCCTGCTCCACACAGCACCTGCAGAAAGAAGCAGGAGGTCAGAGGACCCAACAGAACCAGTTTCAGAGCCGCAACATCAGGAAGTGGACTTTCACAAGCAGAGAAGACAAACACATTGAACAGAACCCGACTGAGGACAGAACCTGGTGATGAATGTTTTGAGGCTCTGGAACACAATTCTTATCCGGTTCAGAACCTCAGAATAGAGCAGAACAAGGTAAAATGGGTTCCCACAGGTTCTCAGTTCCTCACCTTCATTTTCTAGCCCTGATATGGAAGGACACAAGGAAGGTAAAGATCATTCCTACAAAGTACCCGGAAGGACATGGGGAGGGAAAGGACAAACCAAAGGACGACAAAATTGATGCGGGGGAAGCAAAGGACACAGAGGAAGAAAGGTGGAGGTTTTGGGATAAAGTCAAGGATTATTTTCTAACTGATCTATAACTGGAAAACTTTGGAGTCCAGATTTAAATCAAGACCTTCTGTTTCTGATAGCAGATTAAAGTTTTAACATCTTTGGAAAATAAATTCCCAGAAAAACAGTCCGTACTCGACTTCCTGTCTTTGGAGGCGTTGGGGTAGAGTCCTCTGCTGTCCTGGCTGGCCACGCCCAGACGGCGGTGCACATCTCTGACTGGCTCCCTGACTGGGGGCGTGTCTCTGGGAGAGACGGGGGACGGAGAGCGCCGCCTGTCTGGGGAGAAGCGTCTCTTCCCGAGCCGCTGCCGGACGTCTGCAGAGACAAGAAGGCAGGTTTCATTACTAGAGGCAACATCCAGAACCCCCGGATCTACATCCAGAACCCCCGGATCTACATCCAGAACCCCCGGATCTACATCC